>CAUYLG010057098.1:0-205982 GCA_963573385.1 Cacajao melanocephalus
AGGTTTTTAATACCCATTTTTAGACTGCATTCTAGCCTGGGCAGTAGAACAAGAATCCTGTTCTCTCTCCCTCTTTTTCTTCCTCTTTCTTTCTCTCATACATTCTTTTTCTTTCTTTCTTTCACTCTCACTTTCTTTCCTTTTTCTTTCTTTAAAAAAAAAAAAAAAAGATAGGCAAAAAAAAAAATAAATAAAGTATAATCATAATAACAAAGAAAATTGCTTTTTTTTGAGATACAGTCTTGCTTTGTTGCCCAGGCTGGAGTTCAGTAGTCTGATCTTGACTCACTGCAACCTCGACTCCTGGGTTTTACTGATTCTCCTGCCTCAGCCTCCTGAGTAGCTGGGACTACAGGCACATACCACCACGCCCAGCTAATTTTTTGTATTTTTAGTAGAGACAGGGTTTCACCATGTTGTTCTCGAACTCCTGACCTCAAGTGATCCGCTTGCCTTGGCCTCCCAAAGTGCTAGGATTACAGGTGTGAGCCACCGTGCCCAGCCAAAAAAGTTGCTTTCTTGGGGGGTGGGGGATCTTCAAAGATTATGTAACTTATGTAATCAATTATTAACTGTTACAGCATCAAATGAAAATGTAATTAGGAATCATCTGAAAAGTGTACAGTATTATTTCTTATTGTATGTAAATTTGTACATGCAAAATCTGACTCTTGTACCAGTCGGTATTTCATGGCAGCATTTTGTAAACCATTTGAGGTATATTACAGGTCAGAGAAATATTAACAGGTGTTATTGGATACCAAACATTTAGAATTCACAAAAGGAACAAGGTCTCATCACTCTCAAATTGTTGGAATTAAACAAAACGTTTATAATCCTCATATTTGGAAACACTCTGTTACTCCTAAATTAGAATATTTTAAAACTTGTTAATCACTTCATTTTTGGATTACCTACTGATTTTCTTTCTAATGTTGGAACTGTATATTTTGCCATTGGCTTATTTGGTTATTTCTGGCAGTCTTTAATTCCTTTGTACACTCACTTTTGTTGTCTACTTTACCTGAAGTGCATAACACATCTTTTGAGTTTCTATTGATCTGTGAATGCATTTATTCCTTTAACACTCATGAGATATAAACTGCTATGTGTCAGGCACTATTCTAGGCACTTGGGATGCAACAATGACAAACAAGACCCTGCCTTGTGGAGTTTACATGCTAGCATGGGAACAAAAACAATAAACATACTAAAATTAGCCATATGTTTATTAGAATATAATCCATGCTATAAAAAAAAGAGTAAGGCAAGGGGGATGGTGAGTAGGGAGGGGGCAGGTTGCTGTGATAATTAGGGAATTCAGGGTAGGCCTCACAGAGATGAGATTCAGGCAATGACTTAAAGGAGGAAAGAGACATCCAAAAGGATCTACAGAGTAGGAATGACCCGGGCAGAGAAGACAGAACAAAATCCCTAAGTCAGGGGCATGTTTGGTGCATTAAAGGAACAGGAAGGAGGTCAGTGCAGACAGAACAGAGTAATAAAAGAGAAGAGCAGAAGATGAGCCCAGAAAGGTAAGAAGGGGTCAGATGATACAAAGCCCTGTGGACATCTGTAAGGACGTCAGCTTTTACTCTGAGTATGCAGAGGGGCCACTGCAGGGATCTGTGCAGAGAAGGCACATGATCTGACATTTTTAAAGAGATTTCCCTGGTTGCTATGCTGAGGATGAATTCCAAAAGGACAAAAGTAGAAGCAGAGAGATAGGTGGGAGGCTAACTCAGTAATTCAGGTGGTTCAGATGGGAGAGGGCAGGGGATAGAAGACAGCAGTGGGAGTGGCAAGAAGTGGTTACATTTTGGTTCTAATTTGAAGGCAGAGGCACAAGCACTTCCTGATGTGGAGCATGAGAGGAAGAGGGAAAGGGCAAGGGTGCATTTTCCATCAACTGAGATGGGGTAGGGTAGAGAAGAAGCAGGTTTTGGTGGGGGCAGGTGCAGGGAAGGCATCAAGAGTTCAGATTTTGAAATTTAAGCTATTGATAAGACATCCAATGGAGATGCTGAGTATGCAGGTGAAGTTCAGGGGATAGAGGTCTAGACCAAACCATTTGGGAGTCAACAGCATATAGATGGATTTTAAAGCCTTAAAGATAGATGAGATCACCAAGACTGTTAGTGTAATATGAGAAGGGAAGAGAGATGAAGAGAAGATTGCTCCCTGGATCACAGTAAGGCTAAGAGGTTGGGAAGAAGAACACAAACCAGAAAAGAAGATTGAGGAGGTACCTAGGTGGCAAGAGGAAGACAAGACCAAGAGACTGCAATTTCACTTGAAATCAACGGTGAAAGAGTATCAGGGAGGGTGTGTCAGCATCCAACTGGGAGACTAAATGCAGAAAATTTAATGTAAATAATTATTAAGTATGAAGTTGCTAGCAAGGTAACAAAAAGGGCAAAAAGAACTATAAAGTATCACAAAGGTAGCAACTGCAAGGAAGAAAACCTGTAACCTCTAGGGTTGGGAGAGCAAAGGTATGAGTTTTAATTATTAAATAAGCTTAGAGAAAGGGCCCTACAGAGCTGAAACTCAGACTTCTGAGAAGCAGGTGCTGGTCAACTGGTTCAAGAGACCAAGAGAGAACCCCTGGGTTCCTTTGTTTAAAACAGGTGCCAGCTATCTAGGGCTTCTGTCTGTGAGAGGGGCCGTGTATCCATTTCCTAAGGCTGCCCTGCAAATTACCACAATCTGCATGACTTGAAGCAACAGAAATGTGTTCTCTCATAGAGTGGGAGCTAGAAGGCTGAAATCAAGGCATTGGTGGTAGCAGGGCCATGCTCCGTCTGGAGACCTTAAGGAGGAATCTGTTGCCTGCCTCTCCTAACTTCTGGTGGTTGCCAGCAATCCCTGGCATTTCTTGACTTGAAGATGCATCATTCCAATCTCTGCCTCTGTCTTCACATAACCTTATTCTAAGGACACCTTGGATTTAGGGCCCACCTTCATCCAGTATGACCTCATCTTAACTAATTTCATCTGCAAAGATCCTATTTCCAAATAAGGTCACATCTGAGGTTCTGGAGAACATGACTTTTTGAAGGACATTATTCAACCCACAGAGGGACAGCTTCTGCAACTGTGGGAAAAACTGCAAACTGAAATCATCTGCTGAAATAGGAAGAAACTGCCTCTTCTGGGGTGAAGAAGTTTTTCTAAGACATGACACCCACAAGAACCACATGCAGATAAGAAGCCCCTGAGAAGAGAATGAGAAAGAGCAGGCCCCTTCTTCTTCCTCCAGTTTCTAAGTCTCTCTAATATCCCTCTAGTATCTTCTATTTGCTAAGCCTATTATGGAGCCATCTCAGGAATATAGTCTGCAGAGTCCCATCTCCAGCATCACAAACAGAATGTAGGAAGGTAGGTTTGGAGCTAGAGAGTATCTTAATAATTAGCACAAGAAGGAAGTGATTAACTATGTCAGAAGTTGCTGATAAAGCCTATTCACTAGTATCTATTGAAGAAATGTTTTTGGAGCCAGGCACAGTGGCACACACCTGTAGTCCCAGCTGCTTGAGAGACCAAGGCAGGAGGATTACTTGAGCCCAGGAATTTGAGGCTGCTGTGTGCCATTATCAGGCCTCTGAGTAGCCACTGCACTCCAGCCTGGGCAACATAGCAAGACCTGGTCTCTTTAAAAAGTTGCTGATAAATATAGAAATATAAGAACTGTGAACTGTCCCCTGAATTTACCTTCAATTGTTTTCTGAAAAGTTGAAGAAATTTTGTTGTGCTTTTTGTTGGACTAGCCAGACATTTCAGCACTTTGGCCAGCTCCCTTCCTGTAGGGCTTGGCCAATACTGCCATTAGAACAGTTAACTGACACAGGCACGTGTCTACAAAATGCTCATAGTGCTAGCTACAGCTATCACATATCCTGTCACTCCTCTCTGCTGACTTGTATTCTGATGTTTGCAAATGAATTTAAGTCGCCTAAGAAATGAACATATTTCTAGGGCCTTCCATCGACTACATAAAATTGATCATGATGTATGTACTTTTCATACACTTCCGGATTCAACTTGCTAGTATTTTCCTGAGGGTATCTGTGTCTATGTTCATGAGGGATATTTTTCTGTAGCTTTGTTTTCTTGAAATATCTTTGTATGATTTTGTATTAGGGTAAGTCTGTCCTCATAAAATGAGTTGGAAAGTGTATCCTCTTTTGCTATATTCTAAAAGAGCTTGTTTAAATTAGGTATTATTTCATCTTTAAATGTTTAATAGAATTCATGAGAAAACACTTTAAAATTTAATTTTACCAATATCATAGAACTGTGAGGTTTAAATGAGATAATGTATATAAACAGCCTAGGTGTCCTAACAGCATACAGGCATTCAATAAATATTTGCTACTATTAGTCTATTAATCAAACTTAATGTAAGTAACTAGCATATTGCTAGAAGAGCATACGACTGCCTGGTGAAGCTATAGCTGTCTTTATATGCCATAGGCTGACATGCAAACCCATCTAGGTTGGCCAGAAGTGGTAATGGTGAAAACTCCAGAGATTAACAGAATCCAAAGGAGAAGAATTTTAGGTTTCTTTGCTATAATCCTTATATATCCTTTTAAGACACATAGTGAAGGGGCATTAATATTTAAGAGAATTTCAGTATTGTACTACTTGAAAATATTTTGTTTTATAAATTATTCTCTAAATTTCTATGTGCTCAGGAAAAATATGATGCTATTTACTAGAGTCTTTAGGAATAAGCTCAAATGCAGGTGAATAATATATCAAAATTCCTCTCTCTCTCTCCCTTTCTTTCTCTGCTTTCCATTTCAGTGACTACAAAAAGGTATGAGGACTAAATAGAGAATGGTAAATAATGAATCAAAGGTGCTACAACTTTAGAGATCCATTAAACAAAATACTAAATATTTCAGCAGTTTTAATTATGCATTATTGCATTCTTTTACACATTCCTATATTGCCTTATGGACTGATCCTCTAACAGAATGGGGAGAGGAAGCAGTGACACATACCAGGTTCTGTAAGAAAAAGCACTTGTGTCAATGTTCAATAGAATATTAATGAACAAAACTAATTTATAAAAATCTAGCTCTTCCAAACGTTAAGGCTGCCTCTGGTTACAAACAGGCCTCAAGCCTTGGCAGTTCTAGGTTGGTGATAAGCATAGAAGCACATCAATGAAAGAGACTGCTAAAGTCAGGGTCACGTTTTTCTAAGTGATTAATAATGTATATTTATTCAACATCTCTCAACAAGGCTACAAGTAAACCATCTAAGCCAAATGAGTCTTTATAATGCTCTCACATGGCTCTACAGAACACACAGATTCCCTTGGTATATGTGCAGAACCTGGGTTTTTAAGCCAGACAGGTATAAAACCTCTATTTAAAGCTCTGTGACCTTGAGCAAGCAATATATATTCTCTGGGATTTTGCCCTTTCCTTTCTAAAATGCTGATTCATTCCATCTATAGTGATGGTGCCAAGCCCTGTGTCACCTCCTGGGTTCACCAGAGTGAACTTTCAAAATACAGACAAGGGAATGAGCATTCACAACATAGAGTAACTGTTACTGGATAACACAACCCATTGGGAGGGTGCACATTGGAAGGGTGCCTAAGTTGGACCTTAGAAGATAAGGTCTTTAGTTGAGTCTTGAAGGGTGAGTGAGAGTTAGCTATGTGATCTGGTGGGTGGGTAGAGGGTGAGGTGGAGAGTCCCCAGGCAGGCAGAGGAGAACATGATGCCATCAAGGGCTTGAGGGAGTGCATTGTGGTTCTGGTAAAGAATTGCTAATTTATATTAAGTGAAGAGACAGCCATTGGTGATTTTAAACACAAGAACCGACAAGGTGTTTTTGTGTTTTACAAAGGTCATTCAGGTAGGGTAATGGTATGAAGATGGACAAAACTGAAGTCCAAGGATTCTGTTAGGAAATTGTTATATTATTCCATGTGAGAGATGACAGTGGCCTGGACTGAGGGTGTGATAAAAACTAAATACCAGTGGCCAGCAGCACAGCCAGCATGTGTTGGGAACCTTGCAAATGTTAGTTGCCTTCTTTTTTCCCTTCTGCTCTCTCTCAATGTCCCCATAGTCATGCAGTAAAGCCCCTCTACAGTGAATACATTTACAAAGAAATGTTCTTCATAGCAGAGACTTTCATGTGTCAATAGAAGAAACATATATTCTATTTTTGGCCACCTGTGGATGAATTTTGAATAAATGTCGATATAAATGCAATTTCCTTGCAACAAAATTATGTCTCAGTTTCTTACAATGAATTTTATCATAATTATTAGCAGTTACTGTCTCTGACATCAACTGGTGCACTGTCTTCATAGAATTTAAGCATGCTTTGAAAGCTCTTCTGATATTTTCATTTTTATTTTCTAATTGTCCATCTCAACCCTTGTAGACTGTAAACTCCCTGAGAACAGGCACTTTGTCCTCTAGGTCCTACCTCCCACAACTGGGGCAGTGCCTAGCACTTAAGAGATGTGATAAATACATATGGGCTAACCACTTCACAGAATGAATGAAGAACAGAATTTCACCTCTATGAAGTAATGAAAATTAGCCACTCGTAACTGCTATCTCTACCCCAAGGCTATTCCTGCCCTAAGCCACTGTACACTGATTTCAAATTAAACTTTCTAAATGTGTGACTCTGATAAAGGTAATTTCTGCTGAAATTGAGCCCAAACTGCTACACCTGACCTTTACAGAGTCTCACTCACCCTTCAGCTAAATCTCTCACCACTGCCTGTGTTTTTGTCCTCTCTCCCAGACCAACAGGACACTTGCCACCTCCCAAATCACCTCTGCACCCTAGTCACAAGCTTCCCTCTCCTCATACATCCTGCATCTCCCTCTTTTGGCCTGATAAAACTTACCTGCACTTTAGGGAGAATGTCAAAAGGCATTTTCTAAATCAGTGGTTCTCAAATGAGGGCAATTTTGCACTCCCCAAAACCCTCAACCTTGAGGACATGTGGAAATACTTGGAAACATTTTTGGTTGTCACAATGCAGGGGAAAACGCTACTGTTATCTAGTAGGTAGAGGCCAAGGCTGTCATAAGCCATCTTACAACACACAGGATAGCCTCCATCAACAAAGAATTATCCGGTCCAAAATGTCAGTAGTGCTGAGGTTGAGAAACCCTACCTTGAGCAAATACCAGACTGCTGCCTTCAAACCACCATGGAGTTCTGGGCTTCTTTTACCGTAACCGCACTCTGTTGCAGAGTACTGATAGACAATGTGCCTGAGGTCTCCCTCACAGGTGTGCATGCTTCTTGAGATCACAGGCTGTATCCCACCCACCTCAGTTCTTGTAATTAGCATAGCATATCCCTTGCACAAGGGAGATGGCCGATTTGTTAGCTGAAATTGATTAAAATTTCTATTTCACTTTTTTAAATATTTCAATTATCTCCTAATGTCTATTTTCTTCAATCCTGTTAAGAAGAGAAAGTAGGCATTATCTTTTGGCATATGCCCTTTAAATACTTAAAGACTGTTATTAAATCATTTGTGTGACTTCTTATCTCCAGAGAAATTCTAGCACCTTTTATGATCCCATAGGAAAGAGTGCTCTTTAAGGGGCAATAACTGATGCTAAGTTGAATTAAATGTAGTTTTGATGCTAGTTTTCTTATATACTGTGAAGCTGCATTTATTTTATTTAACACAGCTGTAGCTTATAAGCTAATAAGCAAATAAATAGCCAAACTTGACCTCCAGTTGACCCAAAGGCAGCGTTACATGCATCAGAACTAAAAAAAGAGTCATGATTTATCTAAAATGCCTCCTTTTCCTATTATCCTAATATTTAACAAAGCTAAAAGGAATTTACTAATTTTATGGCTAATTGATATAGTAAATGTTTACTGAGCATCTTACAAAGATTTTGGCCAATTTACTGACAAAGTTGTACATTCAGAGACTTTGAGCACATTCTAAAAATTCTAATAAGAGCCAGAATTTACATCTAACCACAACTCTCAATGTTACTACTTCTGAGACATGAGAAATCTGTTAGCCTAAGAAATATACACACAGACACATATTAGTTTTCAGAATTGAGCTTGAAATTTTGGATGAGAAATTCAGCTTGGATGAAAAGAAGGAAAACCTGGTGGTATGATCAGAAAATACAATATGAATCCTTCTTATAATTAATAGAGGGTTAAACTGAACTATCTTGAATATTAACCCAAATGGCCTACAGGCTGAGAATAAGAGCAATAGTTAGTCTGAGAAGCTGCTACACTGAGAAGCTAGAGATCCCGATTCCCAATGCTATCAGTCAAAGGCAGTGAAAACTGCTATGAAAGAGAATTCTGTGTTGTCATATGTCAGTCAGACTGAAAATCAGTCGTTGGTTATCCTGGAAGAGAAGAAGGAAACTCTTCAAAGCAGAAAAGTACAGTGTGATCAGAGAACCCTGAGAAGGCATTTAATGATGTCATGATTTCCTGAGTGAAGGTGTTATAACTCATCACTAGCAGCAATAGGACATGAAGACAAGACACACACACACGAGCAAAAGAAAGCACTGCTATGGCAAACAGGAGGTGCAGTAAAATTACCTTCAAAAACATCACTAGAAGTCTCAAGACCTCAGGTATACATTTTATAGCACTTCAATCTTAGGCAAAGATAGCTCATCATGCCATTTTTAAATTTTCTAGTACCCAATTTCAAAATCATCTAGTAAGAAAAAAAATTCTAAGCCAGCAGATCAGATACAGCATGAACTGTTGTTTTCCATCATATTGGGACTTTTGATAAGTGAAATATGACATTACACCAACTGTCTGACATGATCACATAGCAACTCATAGGGTAATAATAAGGTAATAACATACAATGTGGTAATAAGAAAGCACATAATGCCCCAAAGCTGGGAGCAAATAAATTAGTTGTTCATTGCAAAGCATCCCTTTAATCTTGGCTCAGATTCTCCCCATCAGTGGGCAATTTAGGCAGAGCTTCAACGCCTCCACATCTTCTAGGGCCAGCAGGTTTTGCTGATGTCAGCCTATTAGAAGAATCGCAGGCCTCAGAAAGATGGCGTCCTCGGAGCAGGCAGAGCAGCCTAGCCAGCCAAGCTCTGCTCCAGGAAGTGAAAATGTGCTGCCTCGAGAGCCGCTGATTGCCAGGGCAGTGAAGTTTCTGCAGAATTCCCAGGTCCTCCAGAGCCCACTTGCAACCAGGAGAGCATTCCTTAAGAAGAAAGGGCTGACAGATAAAGAGATTGATATGGCCTTCCAGCAGTCGGGCACTGCTGCCCATAAGCCTTCATCCTTGGGCCCAGCCACACAGGTAGTTCCTGTCCAGCCCTGCCACCTCGTATCTCAGCTATACAGCCCCGCAGGCTCCGGATGGCGAGATCATGGAGCCCTAGCCATCATCACGGCAGGCATCGCATTTGGCTTCCACCAACTCTATAAGAAATACCTGCTCCCCCTCAACCTGGGCGGCCAAGAGAACAGGAAGCAGCTGGAGAGGTTGGAGGCCGTTCTCTCTGAGCTGAGTGGCAGCGTGGCCCAGACGGTGACTCAGTTCCAGACGACCCTCACCTCCGTCCAGCAGCTGCTGATTCTGCAGCAGCAGAAGATTCACGAGCTCGCCCACGAGCTGGCCGCTGCCAAAGCCACCACATCCACCAACTGGATCCTGGAGCCCCAGAATATCATGGAACTCAAGTCTGAAATTAACTCCTTGAAAGCACTTCTTTTAAATCGGAGGCAGTTCCCTCCATCCCAGTCAGCCCTGAAGATCCCCTCCTGGCAGATCCCGGTCAAGCCACCGTCTCCCTCCAGCCCCGCAGAGCTGAACCAGCACAGCAGCAGCGACATCTCACCTGTCAGCAGCGAGTCCACATCGTCCTCGCCTGGGAGGGAGGGCCACAGCCCCGAGGGCTCCGCGGCCACCTACCATCTGCTGGGCCCCCAGGAGGAAGGCGAGGAGGGGGTGGGCGTCAAGGGCCAGGTGCAGATGGACGTGCAGGGCGAGGAGGGCTGCCTAGGGGTGCAGAGGTCCGACCGTCGGGGCGGGGACGGGCAGATCAAGGAGCAGGTGAAGCTGCGGCGGCCCGAGGGCGCCAGCAACGAGAGCGAGAGCGAGCGGGACTAGGGCTGCGCCCGCCTCCGGCCCCGAGGACGGCGTCCGGGGTGCCGGTGGTGGCCACGCCCGGTCTCCCGCTCTGGCCCTGGGAGGGCAGTTTGGAGCCCAGGTCGGGGACAGAACTGTCCTCAGCTGCACTGCGGCCTGGCGGCAGCGTGGAAACTCACATTTCTGTTCACCTGGCCTCCTCTCGCCGGGCCCCCAGCCCCAGCCCCAGGCACAGCGGCCTTCAGCTTTGATCTCAAGTCCCGCTGAAGGCAGCGAAGCCTCGGGGCTCAAGCCCCCGTCCAGCCCCCTCTCCGGGACAGACGCCTTGTCCAGGGTGTGTTTGCTGAGTGTATTGACTACCAGGCGTGGCCAGAGCTAGCGGCCCTACTGCCTCCCGACTCCTCCGTGGAGGAGGAGCTGCGGTCCCTTTGGTGTCTGCCGTCCCCCTCCTTCCCTGGGCTCAGCCCTGGACCCCTCAGGTGCCTGTCCCCAGCCCCAGTCCCATCCGTGCCCCGTCGTCCTCCCAGACAAATGAAACCACGCTGCGCTTCTGATGCCCTCGCTTGCCGTGTAATGGTTCAACTAATCCCATGGCGAGACGGGCGCTCGCTCCCTCGGAGGAGCCAGGCACCGGGGCCTTCCTGAACTACAGCCAGCCTTCCCCCCAAGAAACACATCTTCATTTGTGCGATGATGTATAGACCTCAGAACGGAAGATAGGACTGTATATAATTGTAATAAAAACCAATTGCCACTAAAAAAATAAAAATCACATCATTCTCCTGATATTAAATAAACCTGCAGGTATAAGATGGCTTGGATTCATGTCTCACATTTAATTATATTAATCACTGGCTTTTCTCCTCAGGCTTTCTGGGAAGTGGATGTTAACCTTTACAGTTTATTGTTTTTGTTTTGCTTTGTTTTGTTTTGTTTTGCATTTACTGCCGTAGAATATAATCAAAATTTGTGCACACACATCTGTATGCCAAAGGCAGGCATGATCATTACATAACAGGTTCAGAATAATGAATGTTTGGAGAAACAATTAGCTGTAATGTATTTATCAATAAATGAGGATAGCTCTGCCTCAACAATAATGTCTTTGTGCGCCACAGATAGAGTGTGATGCCCTTATCAATACTCCAGCTTTAGATAAAAAGGCACACAGAGCAGCGTCTGTTATTTAGTCCTCGGTCACTCTTTCAATGTCTTCTGATTTATTCCCTCTGAATCATTCTTAAATCAGTTTCAATTAACAGGAAAATAAAATATCCTTGAGCTTATGGACAAAGATCAGTTACCAGGCCTTTAGCCCCTCTTTTGTGAAAGTCTCTTCAGTAAGCAAGTCAGGAGGCTCCCACTCCCATACACAGAAGACTCTGGCAGGGGATTCCCACAAGAAACACTGTCTGGCAGTGACCTCAAAGAATAACAGAATTTTTAAAATAGTATTAGAAACCACCAGATTCCTACTGGGCATCTCCCAAACTTGTTGGAGCAGCCATCTTTGAACACCTGTTTCTTTTCTCCCTATGCTTCCCTTGTTCCTACTCACTACTAATCAAAATCAGAAATGCCCAGTAAAAACTCAGGGTCTTCACAGGACAAGTCTTCAGACTCCCTGGATTTCAGGTGAGTCTCAGAGGCAGAATTATGGTAAAGGCTTGCACATTTTCTCCAGACCACCCAATTCTGTAGGTAGGCCCAGCTCACACACTACCCTCTGTCAACTACTGCCAGAGAGAGAATAATGTAACTGTCTTCACAGAAGGAACATGTTCCCTTCAGACAGAATGCTAAGCTAGAAGAGCTCTCTGTATTACAGCCTGCTTCTTTCCCACCTCCAAATATGTCAGCTTACTACAATGTAGTCTAAAATATAGAGGATTTAGAGATGTTCAAAAGCACCTAGTAATAACATATTTAGCAATGCCTTATTAAATAATATTCATAGATAATATAATCTACCTCTACACATAAATTTAAAATATCAACATAATGCCTTAAGGGGAAACAGAAGAAATAATAACAAATTATGTTTTAAAATATGTACATGTTCCAGTGTAACAATTCTCAAATACAAAATGAAGACATGGGATGCTAATATCTAAGTGTAGAATCATCACAAATGCAACAAATGCCAATGTAGGCAAATACAGGTGGGCTTATTAGCAACTTAACATCACAAGTAAGGTTTGTTACCAGTGGTGATGTGATTTGCAGAAATGAGGAACAACTCTCAGTGAGACTTTAAACAAAATACAGTCTTCTCTTGGTTTACAAGTAGTTTTACTCCTGGAAAATTTACAACATATCAAAAAATGCTGTGTTTATATATAAAATAGAATTCAACTGTAGGCCCAACTTATTAGAAACAGATTTTTTACCTAAATAGATATCTGGTGGGACACTAGAAAATGGTGCGATATGCAAGGCAAGGCTTTGTTTATGTGGAACTGTCTTGTGCGCTGCAGGTCTTTGGTGAATGGAATGTGGGCTGAGTGGCAGTGCACCAGCTACGAGTCTAGGGTTAAGAGGCAGATATTAGCTTCAGAGAAACAGAACCAAAAGGGTGCTTATGGATATAAATATGGAGAGATATAATAAAGATACTTGTAAGAAATAGGCTCGTGCAATAATGGAGGCTGAGAAGTGCAGACCCAGGAGGGCCAATGGTATAATTTAAATCAAAGCCTGAATCCAAAGGTAGAAGATCAATGTCCCAGCTCAAAAACAGGCAGAGAGAAAGAATTTTTTCTTACTCAGCCTTCAACAGATTGGGTGAGGCTAGGAATCTGCTTTGCTCAGTCTGCCAACTCAAAAGATAAACTCCTCTAGAAATATCCTCACAGACAAAACCAGAAATAATGTTTAACCAAATATCTGGGCATCCCATGGTCCAGTTTAGTTGATGCATAAAACTAACCATCACAAGGCATCACATATTTCTGCTCACTTTCACATACTTCTGCTACCTGCACACAGAAAATATGAACTGGGTTATCTATTAACCCAGGAGGATAAAAGACCTGAATTCAACATGCAACGTGAAAAAACCCCAGCCATGCTCCATCTAGACCACCTAGCCCTCAGCCAATTTACAGATTTGTGGATGAAAACAAATGACTGTTGCTTTATGTCACTAACTTTTAAAGTGGTTGATTAAGCAGCATGATGTGGCAATAAATGTCTAATATATCACATGAGACTGTTCTGTTTTTTTTTCAGCATAAAAAAATGCAAGTATTGTTAAAAGAATAATAGGAAAAGCCAATAAGAAATTTATGATACTGGATGTGAAATGGATAGATATTAGGAAAAAGAAGTAATGGGTAAAATCTAGGGAAAAGACAGAAGTTAACCAGTGTAATATAAACATAAATGCTTTATCCAAGACATATGAGTTGCTGGGTATTAGAAAAATGCTTCAACAAATCATACCAATGCGTATTTCATGAACTCACTACCCTACAATCACTTGGAAAGATAGAATATGAGAAGTTTCCTATATTCTGACAGATTAATGCAAAAGCAGGCAGAGATGCAATAAGGATTAAGGCCTATAGTTTTTTACAAAATAAAGCCTTTGTTATCAAAATTCAAATCGGAAGTCATTTATCCTTTTGGATTTTAAACACATATAGCATTAAGTAACGAGGAGACCCAAAGAAAACCCATGAGTAATTCATTTTTTTATCAACAGTTGTGCTTTCAAAGGGATTGGTATCTTCGACAAACTTGGCTTATATCACCTAGCTATTTTAAAAATTAACTAAATATACCATTCTATCTAGTTATTAATGTTCTGATATTTTTAGGGCTTTTATTCAATGACAAAGAAAATAAATTATGAGTTTAAAAAAACCTTGTATATGACCACAGGCAACTGATCTTCCATGTTCTAATGAAATAGAAATTATTCTTAAATAATTCATATATATTTTTAAAGGTCTTTGGATAATGGTATATGTCTTCGTAAGACTATAAAAACTTGACTGACCTTCTGAGAAGTCAAAGCAATAAAGTAAGTACAATTAGATACAAGAATCACAGAGTCTACAAGATAAAAACAAACTAGTGATGATAAATAACTATGCAATAAGTTTGACAACCCAGATAAAATGGACAAATTTCTTTTTAAAAGGTAGCACAGTAAAACTGACATAAGAAGAAACTGAAACTCTGGATAACCTTTATTAAAGAAACTAATTTGTTAATTAATCAGAGGCATATTGATGAAATTCTACTACTTCAGTTAGCAATAATGTATCAGTAATGGCTCATCAATTGTAGCAAATCTACTTCACTAATGCAAGAACTGGGAACTGGCGGGGGAGGAGTAACTCGGAACTCCGTACTTTATTTTCAATTTTTCTATAAACCACTCAAAAATATAAAGTCTATTAATTTAAAAGCCTCTGAAACTGTATATTTCATTTTAAACAAAAATTAACTCAAAAGGGATTATAAACTAAATTATAAAACGTAAAACTATAAAGTCTCTAGAAGAAAGCATTGAAGGAAATCTATATAACTTTGTGTTTGTTGGTGAGATTTTTAGATGCCACACCAACAGCATGATCCATGAAAGAAAAAAAAAGACAAAAACTTGGATTTATTAAAATTTAAACCCTTTTTCATCAAAAGACATTGTCAATAGTATAAAAAGACAAGCCACATTAGGAGGAAATATTTGCAAACACATATCTTTTTAAACACATATCGGGTATCCAGAATATACAAAGAACTCTTAAAACTCAACAATAAGAAAACAAGCAACCCAATTGAAAAATGGCAAAATATATAGACACTGTACCATAGAAGATATACAGAAGGTGTGGTATGCAGAAAAATGGTTCCCCAAAGATATATTCATTTCTTCATCCCCATAACCTGTGAATATTACCTTACATAGCCAAACATGCACAAAAATGTTCATAGATTTTTTATTGTTACTAGCTCCAAGCGGTAAACAACTCAAATATCTATCAACAGATAAACAGAGAAACAAATTGTAGTATATTCACATAATGTAATACTATGCATTCAGTAATAAAAAAGATTTGACTATTGATACACATAAAAACATCAATCTTTTCAAAAAATACTATGTTAAAAGAAAGAGAACAGACACAGGAGTACATACTGTATGGTTTCTTTTATTTAAATTTCAAGTAAACACAAAACTAATCTTTGGTGATAAAAATTAGGACAGTGTTTCTGGTAAAGGAGGAAATGAATGAAAAGGGATACAAGGAACTTTCCAAGGTAATAGAGATATGCTTTTGGCTACACAGATATATACACTTGTCAAACTGATCCAGCTGTGTTTATGATCTATGTTTTCTGTAGATAAAAATTATACCATCATGGATTTAATTGATAAAACAAGATCAGTGCTCAGGAGACTCTCAGTTTCTTATAGTGCTGAAACTTCAAAGACATCTTATTTATTTATTTACTTGTTCGTTTATTTACAGGGTCTCACAACGTTGCCGAGGCTGGTCTTGAACTCCTAGGCTCAAGCAATCCTGCTTTGGCCTCACAGGGACGACAAGTGTGTGTGCTACTCCATCCAGCTCCAAAAACATTTCTTAAATAGACAGTAATGAATAGGGCAATGGATAATATAACGGGCAACACTCTTAAAATAAATATGGGAATTTTCTTAAAACCGTTCCTTGGAATAGTGATGTCAAAGGGAAAGAAGACATTAGAAGCAAGTCTAAAAAGGGAAAAAACTAATTTCATGAGAGTCCAGGGTGCTCCAATGGGTTTTCTTGGTATGGTAATAAGAATTCAGAATATTTAGTACAGAGAGAGGGATGAATGCAATATGTTTTATTCAGACCACTGCTGCTCAGAAGCCAGCTGATAGAAGAGAAATTTGAAGGGTCTGGAAGTCAGTTTGTTGCATTCCGACCCACTGGAGTGGGTTCAAGTTTGGACGGTAAGAAGAATAAGGCCCAGGTCTAAAGGACTGTGCGAGAGCAGTTTTGTGAAATTCTGGACATGGCATGGAGGTCAAATGACAGAATTGCTCATGAGGGGCTTAGAATTAGGTCACAAGCCAAGCTCCTTTGCAGTGCAGACAGCTATGTGTGCAATTAATCAGAGGCTGTTTTCTCTGCCTCTACCTTGTGGACTGGATACCTTGTGGACTGGAAGTTCTGGGCACCCAAACATTCTGGAAACAGTCACACCACTTGCATGTCCATTGGCAGTAGCAAGGCTCTGCCAAGCAGCTTCTTAGACCTTGTGCATGGAACAATGGAATTCAGAGCAGGAGAGGGAGAACTTGATAAGAACCTCCAAAGGACTGAAGTCAGGACAGTGGGAAATAGTTATCACTGGAAGAAGCATTCAAGGTGCCTCTGGGGCATTAGAAATATTATTTCTGTTTTTTTATGGGTGCTCTATAAAGAGATGTGTTCAGTTTGTGAAAATCAACTCAGCTGTGCCTTTATCAAACACACACTTTTCTTTCTATATAATATGCTTTAATAAAAAGGTTTAAAAATAATTTAAAATACTTCCAGCCCTTATGTGTCCAGTGGCAGGAGTTACAAAGATCTCAGTGGTTTGGCCTCTTCCTCAAGGTATAAGAGTCTAGCAGGAAAATACTCATAAAGCAGCCACCATGATACGATATGAGAAGCACTCCAAGGCTGGAGCTGCAGGGGGCCGAGGAGAGACTGAGAGAGAGCTGTGGAGTCTCAATCCTCCTTTGAGCTGAGGATTGAAGGATGATTAGGAGACTTTTCCATAGATAAACATGTGTATGGTGGAAATTGGGGAAGAAGAGATGGGAGGAGGGACAACATTCCCAGCCCTCGGAAAGAGAAGATAAAAAATTGCCAATCTCCCATCCCATCAAACGCACAGTCATAGTACAGTGGAAAATGTGCCTAAAAGCAAAATATTCCAAGCATTAATACAGGCTTTTGACAGCTATTGGACAAAGAAGATTTACTGAGGATGGGAGTGGAGGAATGGGGGTCGATCCTCAGCTCTAATTAGCTAAGTCAGCAATAAGCAGCCCCTGCTCAAAGGCCACTGTATTGAATGTTTATAGCTATGTTCCTTTTCCATTCAAAATGAAAATAGTTTCATTGAGTACCAAAGCAATTTATGTTCTCCCAACTTAAATGACCTCACTTACATTATTGCCTGGAAAAATATCCATGAGAAAAACTGGCACTGCTTTCTTAGCCACTAGAACACTAACAGGTATACATGTTAGAAAAATAGCATTGCAGGTGTATACTGAAATTAATATTTACCACCTCTACTGGTGCCTTAATTACAAAAGTCATATGTGCTTATTGTTGAAAACTCAAACAATTCAGAAATATATAAAGTAAACTATGTAAGGTCCTTTCCATACCCCCAAAAGAAAGAGTTTCGTCTTTATTCTTCCAGACTCTGTAATATACCTGAAATTCTTTTTATTAGAATCATACTATATATTCTGGTCATAAATTCCTATATTAACAACATCTTCAAAATATTTCCATTTTACTATGTAGGTTCACCTCATTCATTTCAGTGGCTGTGTAGTATTTCATTATTTGGATTAACCACAATTAATGTGATCAGGCTCTGATAGACATACAGATTCTTCCATTTTTTTCACCACTGCAAATAATGATGCAATAAACATACAAAATTCTGATGATTTATCTTAGTATTCGATCCCTCTGAGCATGTCTAGAGGGGGAGGGGCTAAGAAGTCTCTTTGGATTTTATCTCATCTCGGAAGCTGAGCAGGGTCAGGCCTGATTAGTAGTTAGTTGGGAGACCACTTGGGAATATGAGCTGCTGTAGGCTTAAAAAAAAAAAAGTCTCCTAGAAAGCTTACTCTGAGTGAAAGGCAATTTGAGGCCCATTATTTATGGTCCTAGGACAACAGACTTGCATCAGAGAGGGAGAACTGATTATAAATACAGGGTACTGTATCACTAAGAGTGTCCCTACACCAGCCCTCATACATTCACACATTCTCTAAACTCTCCAGGGACATCAGGAGCACAGGGCAGCATCAGCAGATTCCACAATACTGGAGCCAAGGTGTTCTGGGCAGTGAGAGGCAGGCTGGGCAACACTGTGGTAATGTTGCTCCAGGGACCAGAGCAGGGAACAAAGACTACAGAAGCAATCCCCAAGGACTTAAAGAATAGTGAGGACTCTTTGAAGCAGGCTGGGAATGCCACAACTGGAGTCAGAAGAGAACCAGAGAAGTGATTATAGTTGCTATTGTGAGTCTATAATTTCTACCTCCACGTGGATGTGGCCAGGTTGCAAATTTAATTGGATGCTTCAAAAAGTAATAATCTTTACACTTAAATTGTTGTGTGTTCAATGCAGCTAGTGATGTGTTTAATATGCATTGACTGGAGCATGCTGTCATGTGTTGAAAAGAATGGTGTGAGGGCAAACATGACAATGGCTCCATGGATTTATTAGAATATCTCTTCTTAGATATGAAGCACAAAAATGAAATAAAATGGGCATGCTTAGAACTACTAAAAAGTGATATTAAAATACCTGTATTTTAAAAGAGGCTAGTCGGAGCTTGAAATGACAAAGTGGGTCACCTTCTCTACCCACTGCCAAAACGCATGGCTGTTCCCTTCTGCAGAAGCTCCCGTGCTGCGTGACTCAGCTGGGTAATTTAAAGCAAAGAATAAAATATCTCAGATATTTCTCTTAGATAAATTTTAGCACCCCAAGTTTACTATTTATCCTGCATAAATTTGCAGATTTTAAAACATAAATATTTGAAGAGATAGCATCTTAGAAATCAAGATGCTGGTGTTCCTGATGTTTCTACAAAGGTAGAACCAGAACTTCAAGTTCCAATTGTTCAGTAATTGCAGGAGCAGTGATGGCAGTGAGGATTCACTGCAGTCACCAAAGAATAGGAGAACTAAGGATAGTCTCTAAAAGCTCCAGATACTCATCCAAAGGCTGGACACACTGGGTGGTTGTAATCAGGTGAAGACAGGCAGGGTGTACTGGAAAGAATACTGAACTAGATGTCTGCTTATTTGGTTTAGTTAATTATAAGCCACGCATCTCAGGAAAATCACAAGTTCTCTGAGTAATGAGAGGCCCAGGGTTACCATAAAGACTAAATACAATGCTCTGCATGCATGTATTGGATACAAATATGCATAACTTAACAAGACCAGCTACATAATTGGCAGGGCCCAATGCAAAAGGAAAACATGAGACCCCCTTGTTAGTGACAGCAGAACATTAAACCAAACATAGGGCTCTTCTAAATGTGAAGCTTAGTGTGACTGTTCAGACTAAAGACTCATGAAGCCGGCCCTAGGTGTTACCAATCCACAGATAGGTGTTCCTTGAGAACAGGACTTTTGTAACTGCATAGCTGAATCCTCCTGCATTTGGTAAATACTCAGGAAACATTGATTGCTTCTGAAATTGCAGTATAATGAAAAGAAAAT
This sequence comes from Cacajao melanocephalus, assembly GCA_963573385.1. Taxonomy (NCBI): domain Eukaryota; kingdom Metazoa; phylum Chordata; class Mammalia; order Primates; family Pitheciidae; genus Cacajao; species Cacajao melanocephalus. The sequence continues at coordinate 19,600 of CAUYLG010057098.1, forward strand.
GGAATTTTATGCATCAAAAAGGTATACTCTCATTTTATAAGACAAATATAGAGACAAAAGAAAAGACACCTTTTAAAGTACAGTGCCTATGAAGTAACATGCTGGGAGCTTTGTGTATATTTTCCTTATGTAATTGCTATATACAATCCTAAAAAGTAGATTACAAAATCTTCTTTTCACAGCTGAAAAAAAATTTAGGCTTAGAGAGGTTAAGAAACTTGTTCACGGTTAAAAATGCTCAACATATCTGATCATTAGAGAAATGCAAATAGAAACCACAATAAGATACCTTCAAACACCAGTCAGAGTGGTGAGTATTAAAAAGTTAAAAAACAACAGACGCTGTCAAGGTTGCAGAGAAATAGGAATGCTTTTCCATTGTTGGTGGGAATGTAAATTAGTTTGACCATTGTGGAAGACAGTGTGGTGATTCTTCAGAGATCTAAAACCAGAAATACCATGTGATCCAGCAATCCCATTCTGAGTACATAACCAAAGGAATATAAATCATTCTATTACAAAGACACATGTATAGGTATGTTCATTGCAGTACTATTCACAATAGCAAAGAGTGAATCAACCTAAATGCTCATCAGTCATAGGGTGGATAAAGAAAATGTGATACATATATACTATGGAATACTATGCAGCCATAAAAAGGAATGAGATTATGTCCTTTGCAGGTACATGGATGGAGCTGGAAGCCATTATCCTCAGCAAACTAATGCAGGAATAGAAAAGCAAACACTGCATGTTCTCACTTACATGTGGGAGCTGAAGAAAGAGAATACATGGACACAGGGAGGGGAACGATACACACTGGGGTTGGGGGAGGGAGAGCATATGGAAAAATAGCTAATGCATACTGGGTTTAATACGTAGGTGATGGGTTGATAGGTGCAGCAAACCAGCATGGCACATGTTTACCTATGTAACAAACCTGCACATCCTGCACATACATCCCGGAATGTAAAATAAAAATAAACATTAGAATTTAAAAAAAAGAAACTTGTTCATGGTTACACTGTTTTTTTCTAACAGGTCATTAATTCATTTGATGATATTTATTGAGCTCCTACTATGCTCCAGATACTATTTCAAACATGAGGGACAAATCACGAAGATTAATACACGACCAATTTATCCCTAATCCTGTCCTCAGTCTCCTAGGGTTTGTAGATTAGTGAAGGGAGACTGGCATTAATAAAGAATCTCTCTCTCTTTTTTTTTTTTTTTTAAAAAGGAAATTGTAAAATTAGTGAGCTTTATAAACAGGATTGCTAGATTTGACAAATAAAAATATAGGACACTCAGATAATTTTAAGTTTTTGATATGCAACAAATGATGTTTTAGTGTAAGTATGTCTGCTATGGTCTGAAAGCTGTTATCCCTCTCAAATTCATATGTTGGAACTTAATTTCCAATGTGATGGTATTAAGAGGTGAGGCCTTTTGAGAAATAAGTAAGTCATGAGGGTTTCACCCTAATGAATAGGACTAGTGCCCTTATCCAAGAGGTTGAAGGGAGGTGCCTTGCCACGTCCATGTGAGAACATCTATGAGGAACAGGCCTTGACCAGACACCAAATCTTCTGAGGCCTTGATCTTGGAATTCCCAGCCTCCAGAATTGTGAGCAATACATTTCCATTGTTTATGAATTACCCAGTCTAAAATATTTTGTTATAGCAGCTGGAACAGACTAGGACAGTGTCCCATGCAATATTTGAGATAATTTATACTAAAAAATATTTTATTGTTTATCTAAATTCAAATTTAACTGAGAATATTACATTTTCTCTGACAACTTTATGAGGAAAAGCATACTGTATTAAAAGTAACCTCACAACAGAGGCTTAGAGGCTGGACTGAAATCTGAAGAGTGCAATGAGTTAATGTGATAGAGAAAAGTTGGGGCAGGTTGCCGAAGGAGACTGATGATTAAAGGATGGACGTGGTTTAGGGCTTATGTAAAATAAGGCTGCAGAAGTGAGCAGAGGCCAGACCACCTAGGGCTCTGAGGGCCATGCAAAGGTCTTCAGTCTTTATTGCATTCAACTGACCTGTCATTACAATGTTCCTTCAGCAAATGCCCTTCCCTTCTTTGAAACCAAATATATAACTGTCTCCATGAAGTTGTTCCCAACCACCCATGTCAGTCACTCCTACGACTTTTACCAAAGAAGTTAGTCCTCTTTACATCTGTCTTGTCAAACATAATGGTATTTCACTGAGGGCTTCCGGGAGATACTTGGTAAATATTAAAGGGGGAAAACATAGCTTAGAAAGTCCATGCACTCTGGGTTCTTGCTAAGCTATCTAGTACTAATTCAAGTACATTTGCACATGTGGTTTCCCTAGTGAGAACATCCAACTCACTCAGTACAGCTTGATAAACTGCACATTCTGGTCTCAACCATGGAACCATTAACTTAGAATGTCTAGAATGGGGCTCAGAAATTCCAACTTTAAAAAGCTCCCCATGAAAGTATGATATATACAACTATTTGAGAATTACTGGTCTATTTGGCTACTCTAGGATTCTAATTCATAGGATTTCCAAATAGTAGAAAACAAGAGAAAGCTCTTGTTTCATTTGTCATAAATCTCACTATACTCTTGACATGTAAGAGGGTTCAAGATTGACAGAAGACTGAAGCCCATCTGATAGCATCCAGTCTTAATCATTTGTACTATATACTATCTCTGAGAAAAGAGGTAGCAAGCATATGGTGCATTAGGTGGTCAACAGAAAATGTTTTAAATGTCATACCAAATTTATCTATCTTATTTATATTAAGCAGGAATTATTTTTCAAGTTTGAGCCCTAAAATTGTTTTAATTCATACATCTAATGACATAATACAAAATCTAATAGACCGTTTATCTACAAAAACAGAGCCTGTAGCTTTATGTAAAATTTCAACATGAGCTAATTAAAAAAACAAACAAACAAACAACTTTTTCTATACTACTTATAAGCAAAGTCCAAACTTAAAATATAACTCATCATACATTTCTCTGTTTTCTGGAGAGGAAGAATATTAGAAATAGAAAGGACCAAACCATCCAATCCATCCTGTCATTTATTCCATTTTGTTCAATTCTACTCAATGGGGAAGCCATCCTGAAGTGCAAATACTACTGCTGTCCCTAATTAGGAGGGGTTGTTTGTGTAAAATAAAATGTGTCTCAGTATTCCATTAAGACATATTTTCAGCAAAAATTAAAATAGTAGCTTCATTCCCATTGTTACTCTCAGCTGTCTCAAATAAAGGAACAGCCTCCAAATTCAAACCACTGCAGCATTTTACACTGGTTGCTCAACTGTGCAGAGACTGAAAAAGCAAAACAAAAGCAAAAACAATGTGGCAATGTTGCATCAAAACTGCGTAACACCTGACGGGGTGCCTTTCCTGGGTTGACAAATAGACTTCATTGAAATGATGAGTTTGTGTTTAAATGGAGAATAATATGTATGCTGCGAACCACAGTCAAACAGGAACCTCACCAACATGGGACCAAGAAGTACGCTGGTGAATTGTAGGTTTTCCCCTGATATAGCTGCACAGAATAAGAGGCATTTTGCTTTCACTACTCACAGAAATCTACCATTATATGGAGTAATATGAATAACAACAGTGGGCTGGTTAAGGAGGCATTTTGACAAATTACATGCTTTTATTCATACAATATGTCATCAAGTTTGCTTAACACTCCTAATTATAGGAAATGGGTTTTCTGGTACTTGTCCTCATGTGATATATTGCACATTATGATGCTTTTGCTGTAATCTCCCGGAGATTGTGAACTGCATCCTATTATTTGAAGCATTTCCACACTTAAGGAATATGATAGGGTTAATAATGAATAGGATTTTTACTACAAGTTCTTAGGCCAGTCTGCTTCTCAGATTAGAGAAGCTACTTTCACTGTCATTGAATCATGAAAAATAAATCTGATTTCTCCACTACATCAACAAAACACTCAAATGTGATCCAGAGCTTCTTTTTTTCCTTCTCCAGTCAGCAGCTAATGGCATTAGATTGCATATTAGACTGTTAGGAAAAGCCTATTGTCTGCATTTGCTGACATTGAGGTCCAAATTTTATTAAAGAAATAATGCTGGGAAAAGTCTATAGAATTTTTTAAAAGAGAAAATTGTGTGTGTGTGTGTGTGTGTGTAGGGACCTTGTTTGCTAATATTTTCCATTCATAGATAATTTGTATTTGCAAAGCCAAAGCTCTCTTAGATTATCTCTTTTGTCTTCAAAACAACCCTGTAAGGTACGTAAGAGCTAGTATAAGCTATTTTTCACATTTCTCAAAGGTGGAAGATAAACTCAAGAGGCTGAGTAACCTGCACAAGGTGACATAACACAATATTTAAGAAAATGGTGAAGAGCATCTGTGTCTCTGGGTTCCTTGATAACTGCTTTTCTTCCTCCCTCCCTTTCTTTCTTCTTTCCTAACCCAGCCCACTTTCATTCATTTTGCCTATATACTGCAGATTTGGGCTCCTTCAGTAAAACCAGTAGAAAAACTTTGTCATTGGGTTTCCAGAAAGTGGCCTTTAAAATAAGAATAGAATGGATGTGGATCGTGGATTCGGTTTACTATTTTCCACTGGAGAATGCATTATCAGCGATGTTTTTATGCCATGAAAGAGGAATGCGGCACATTGTTTTGTAAGACATTCTTCAATCCCACTTAGAGGCCAGGCCTCCTGCCAAAAATCCTTAAGAATGGTGGCGCAATGGGTTGGCATTACAAAACCCGACGAACCTCAAGGCGTTCACATGAAAACTTGCCACGAGCACGAGGCCTTTCGTAACTTGCCATAGAAAATGAGTGAACACCTAAGAGATTAGTGCCACATTCTTCAGAATTAAGGATAAGAATTAAACGGAAACTACCGCGCTATCAGCTAAGTATGAAGGGAGTAGGTTCAGCAGGAAAGGAGACCATCAGGGCATCCCTGTCTTGGAGCCTTAAAAGGCTCCCCATCTCCTCGGTTCCCTGGGGAGCGCCCGGTCGCGGCGGCGCCTTCCCGGCACTGCGGCGCACTGCGGAGCCGCCTGCCCGCCGCGGCCGTGCGGGGCTTTCCTCGCCTCCCCGCGCCGCCGCAGTCCGCCCGCCCCCCGCGGCCCCGCCGGGTCGCCACTGTCTGCGCTGGGCGCGCCGCGGGACATCCATCAACCGAGAGGCTTTGACGCACACATGCGTGCTCCCAGACGGAGACTCCGCCGCCTGCCCCCACCCGCCACCCCCGCCCGCCCCTCGCGGGTCTGCATTTGCATCACTCGCACACGTAGCGGGTGACGCCAGCGCCCCCCGCTCAGGCCGTCCAGGCGGCACCTCCAGCCCCCGTGACTCAGCCCCTCCCCCTCCGCCCCCAAGCGCCGCCAAAGGTCCCCGCACGCCCACAGATCTCCCGATTGTTCATCTGCCACGGGGTGCTGGCTACCCCAAGCTAAGTTCATCCCCGGATTCCGCAGTCCCCCTGGGCCCAGCCCGGGGCGGTCCTGCGAAGCTCTGGAGGAAAGTCTTCCCAGTTCTAGAACCCAGGCGGAGGTGAAAAAGCCCACTAACAGAAAGAGTCAGAGAAAGGGTCGGTTAATGGCCAGCAATGCCCTCATTGCCATCTGAGATCACCTCGGTAGCTTATTTACCGGGAACGCTCCCTCTCCCCTCCGAGCTTCACAGCCTTCGGTCGGCTACGCCTCGCCTGGCGCACAGTAGGCGCCCAATGGGTTTTTGCTGAATGAAGGCGTTGTGTAGGAAGTGCAAGCGCTGACAAAGAGCCTCAGCCTAGCGGGCACCCCTGCTCTCCAGCCCTCTCTAGCTCCCGCTTAGACGCTACACAGGCGCTTCGGGAATGTATGTGGGAGAGCTTGAACATTCATGGTGTTTCTTTAAGGCTCCCTCAGCACTTACTGCGGCTGCCTCTGCTCTCCCGCCACCCGCACGTCTGCAGGAATCCCCGTCGAAAAGTTGAACCTAAGGCTGCTATGAAGGTACTGGTCCCAGTACCCAGCCCGGGGCTCCAGGATGCTGGATGTGAATCTACCTACCCCTTCTCGTCGAACTACACAAGCAAAAAAGAGCCTGGAGGTCCCTGCAGACTCGCCTCTGCATCCCCGCTGCTGCCCACCCACCTCCCCTGGAAATCCGGGATTAAAGTGTGACCCAGTCCCCAGACCTACCCTAGCAAACCAGGAATCACTGTATCTATTGTACCCCGACTTTCCCGGTCCCTCCCCAACAAAGGCGCCTACCCAGCAGCGGGCACCTGCAGCCGCTTCCCTGGGGGCAGGCGGGGCAAAGTTGCGCTTCTGAAAGGCAGCAAAAACTTCCCCAGGCTGCAGCGCCCGGCCACCAGTCGGGAAGAGGAATCCAGCAGCGGGGGAAAGTCTCCCTGCGGATGCCCGCCTCGCCTCCCCGACTCACCGCTCCAGCCGTCGGAGACCCTTGCTCTGAGTGGTGTCAGCACTGCAGCCGCTTCCGTGCGGGCGCCGCTCCGGCTCGCTTGCCCGGGCCGCCTCCGTCTGCCACTCTCTCCTGCAGAGCGCGGAGTGGTGACTCCTCTGAGCGTGTCAGCGGCGAGAGGAGGGGCGGGAAAGTGGCTCCCGGCTTGCACGCTGCGGTCCTCCTCCTCTCCTCCGCCCGCCTCCTCCCCCCGGTGCTGCAGTGCCGGGCGGCGGCGTGGCGAGAGTACGAGCGGTGCGCAGGGAGTCACGGCGCGCGGGGGAGGCGGGCGCCGCGCACCACTCCCGGTGCTCGTGGAAGTCGCGGTGCTGAGGCGCTGCTGCGGTGCGGGCCTGGGGCGGGGCGGGGGCGGGGCGGGGGCGTGCAGAGCCGCCTCCAGGTGGTAGAGACTTCTGGAGAAGTCAGGGCTCCGAGTTTGTAGCAGGTGAAGGAGAGGGGCGCCGGTCTTCAGTTAGTCACCGACTGTGACTGTGCGTTGCGCACTTGGCAGCGCCCCGGGTCAGGTCCAGCCAGACGCAAGGGAATTCTGACTGCTGGGCTCTGTTAGCACCGGGCCAAAGAGGGTTTGTATTCTATTTCTGGGCCTGGGACTCACTTGCTCACTTTGACTTGGCTTCCAGGGAGCAACCAGGCAGAGCTAGGTTGCTCATTTCCCCCAGCCCCCACCCCGACGCTGGCAGACAAGTCCAGCGGAAACTTGGGCACAGCAAGAACAAACGGAAGAAAACTTCACTGGGTTAAGTCCAGTGTCTCCCCGGTGCTAGGTAGGGCCAGACAGCTGGGCTCACAGGAAGACACTGACAGTGGCCCCTTAGGGAGAAACAACCGAATGTGTGTGGGGGGGCAGGGGGAGGAGATTGCCATACCAAAGCCTGGCGCACCCACCCCGCAACAGCATCGGAGGGCGTCACCCTCCCGGGCCTTTCGACGCGGACCCTGCCATCCGGATCCAGATCCTGCGGGAAGCAGGGCATTCCCACGTCCCTGACTCCTCTAGCTCCGCGCACTCACGGAACCCATGTGGAGTGGGAAGCGTTCACACAGGCGTGTGCCTTCTCCAAAATCGTTGCTCCTGTGGTGGGGACCCAAAGCGAGACAAAGCGCGGTGCCAGTACAGGCTGCAGTGGTTGGAACTTAAACACACGCATCTCTCCGTGAATGTGTTCCATCTGTGTAAATAGGTGATTGAACGGATGGCTGAATGAATGCTGTGTGGATAGAAATATAAATGCTACATGTATAATACAGGTGCCGGGGAAGGAGAGCTATCAGGCACCCCCAGGCTGGAGCCTCTTGCCCAGAGGAGCCTGTGGGACCAGGCGGTGTGCCCAGGGCGGTGTTGTTATAACTTGGGCTTTCCAGTTTGATCTGTACCACTATGCAGGATACTGTGAAGAGAAGAAAATGGAGACAGCTCTTGGCCTTTCATTTTCCCTCCTCTCTGGTTCAGACACTCTGGAACTTTAAGATGCTCATGTCCTGTTGAGCCTACACTTCCTGAGCTGGTCTTTCTTGTTCTGGTGAGAGGCTTTGCTGTCTGTGACCGTAGGCGGTGCTATGAGATGGTCAGGCAGCATGAAAATTAGTGAAGTGCTCATTTTCATGTCATAGATTCTTCTTAGTAAAATAATTATTTAAATAGTTAAAGAATTTAAACAGATAATCATTTAGGCAACAATTAACGTGCTGCTACTATGACAAGGAAGTGCCTATGAATCCTGCATTGGAAATACAATTGTGAAATTAAAAAATAACAAATCTTATCTGGATTTCCCACACGTTATTTATAAAAATTGAGCTTCCAACTGCAAAATCTGCTGGCATTTCACAGAGTCCTCACATGGGCACCTTTTTGAGAACCTCTCCCAAACTGTTGCAGAATCATGGATTGTTTCTCCAAGTTACAGAAGTACAGAAAACCATGAAACAAACCTTAAAAACAATCAGTGTGCTTTATGCTATGCTTGTCTTCCTTAAATCGTTCTCCTATGTTGTCCGTGGAAGATATTTTTAAAAGTGGATTGATTTTTCTACCACTGGATTTTCGCGTCTTGATGCATTTGAAGGTAACAGTTCCTTTTTTTGTGTGCTTCTGATTGTGTGTTTGCAGGAAACATCCCATTTAAGACCAGGTTGTACTGGAAAAGGCTATTTTAACATTGTGTCTTTAGACCACAGGAAACACTTTGTCATAATGATGTTGTGCCTTGGTTCCTGGACTTGCCCTCTAAAGCAGTTCTGTTCTAGGGTCCTGCCTGGCACACACCTTGGCCCCAGGCCCGTTGGATCCAGCACTCAGACTAGTCTTATTCACACTTTCATTATAAGGAAATGTTCTCTCTCTTCTGAAAACACTTGTCTTGTAGAAGCAGATGGAGGAAAAGGGGGTACACCTGCCCTGTCCCCACAGAATCCCAGTGCTCTAAAGTCATTGTCCTCCTACACATCAGGACTTTTCTTCCTCAATGCAATGTCTTCTTGTGATGCTAAAAAACAAGCTATGAAAGACACCTAATGAGTAAGAGAGGTCTGTTTTCACATCTGCAAAGTGGTTTTGATAAAATAATTCACACTAAGTACAGATGCCATAGTCGTTATATTTACACAAGAAGCATGTGCCTAGAATGTAATGGGTATACAATAAACATTAGTCGCTCTTCCTCTTTTAGTAGTCAGGGCAAGGTTTTCCAAAGGCTGTGCTTTGGAGAACACTGGTTTTGTAAGATGCTCTGGAAAGTCAGAGTTCCACCTGGCTTCACAGCAGAGGTCCGAACAGAGCCCCATATTCTCAGACCAAGTCCGCACCTTTGCATTTCTCGTCACCATCATCAGGAGTCTGTAGCAAAATGCTGACACCTACCCTTCTTACCCCAACACTCAGCTTCCACAACACTCAACAATATTTTTTTGTCTCTTTTGTCATTTTAATTGAAGTATTACTATTTATTTTTTTTAAAAACTCTGTCTTATAAGCACCAAATTTTAATATCTAAGTCCATTTGGGGGAAAAGAAACACTATCAAGAACTTCCCTTCGGACAAAACAATGATGTTCATTCTTCCAAACATCCAAATTGAAAGTCTACCACAACCAAAACAAAATAAGCCCATGGAGAAACAAAAAGTAGCAAAAATCACATTTTAGGGGGTTAGTGCATCTGGCAGTCTTTGCTGTGCTATCCAACCATCTTTCAGCTGACTTTCAAAAAATAACACCCTCAGCTCATCAAAATATACATTTGCTTTTTTTTGGAGACGAAGTCTCACTCTATTGCCCAGGCTGGAGTGCAATGGCAGGATCTCAGCTCACTGCAACCTCTGTCTTCTGGGTTCAAACGATTCTCCTGCCTCAGCCTCTCGAGCAGCCGGGATTCCTGGTGGCCACCACCAAGTCCAGCTATTTTTTGTATTTTTAGTAGAGACAAAGTTTCCTCCTGACCTCAGGTGATCTGCCCACTTCGGCCTCCCAAAGTGCTGGGATTACAGGCGTGAGCCACTGCACCTGGCCTGCCATTTGCTTTTTAAAATTAAAAATAATAATTAAAAAAGAAAACTTCAAGGAATTCACAATCAGTTGCCTGACTTGTTTCAATGTCATGTACAGCATATGGAGGTCCAAAAAGGCTATTTGCAGCACATGTAATTAGGGGATATTCATCTTCAAGGTTTAGCTTTCTTCCAGACCGTGTAAAATACCCACAATTCGAAGTTTGAAGGGACACAGACGATCTCCTTTGAGAATTCCACAAGGCAATACATGCACCCGAGCTGTTCTTCATAGAGTGGCAGGTCTCCTGTCAGATTGACACAATTTCCCTGTGTAAAATATTTCCTATTCTGTTTCGATATGTTCATTGAGGGGTCAAGAATCAGTCCGAGAAACTCCCATGTGGAATCTTGTTCCAGAGATATGGAGATTGGAACAGCTGTCAAATCATTAGTCATATAATCAAATTCTCTCCCTTCCTCCATGTGCCTCTTCAGTATTGGAATACAATATTCTCTCAGAACCTGAGAGCATCTCCTTTAAGATTGTCTACAACATTACCACATTTTTGCATATGTTTCTTACATCCGTCAATCACCATTAGGTCAATCTCTACCATAGTGACCATCTTTGATTTTACTTTGACTATTTCACACAATAAGTCCCCATCTCGGCCTCTGAGAATCAATCAGTACATCTTCTTCGCTGCTGCCCATGACGGGCCGGGTATATGCGAAATCACTGCCAAATTAACATCTCTGCTAAGGATGTGAATATTTCCAAATTGCTTCTAGTGTAGAATTTTAATGTTCTGAAAAGGTGAATCTTTATTATATACCACTTCATCTACGTCATATTCAACCAGGCGCCCACTGGCGGTGGATCAATGTCTGTTGATGGCCCCTCTTCAAACTATGGGTGGTAATCGCTTCACCAGCCCAGTACTGTCTTGACTCAATTCTTTCATTCTTTTTTCTACTTTGTCTGAAAGGCTGTCGATCTCTTCTTTGCCCTGTGAGTCATCATTTTAACTCTGAAGGTCCGACAACACCAATCCATGTGAGCAAATTCTCAAATTAGCAAAGATGCTGTTTTTGTGTTTCCATTTGTGTAGATTGCTGAATAGCCACGGTCCTGCCAGGTGTGCACCAGCTCTGCCATCCCCTGCTCCTGGAAAATAGACTGGAGGCCTTTTAGAATCACCTCACCATCAGCTTTGGCACTGAGCATGAAGTTAATAGTGAGGCGAGGCCCTCCCTGTGCCATGCCTGGGGGAGGCGGCTGAAGGAGCCTGGGTGGGTGGGTGGGGTGGTGCCCGTGTCAGGCTGTGGCTCACAGGAGTCAAAACAGTGTATTTTGAGTCTACCAATGTTCATCTTTTTAAGCCCTTAGTGCCTACTCGTATCAGTGACCACAAGAAGCCCCAAAATCTCAAGTGCTTTTCTCATCTCTTACATTCTAACACTCATAAGGCACAGTATACCCAGTATTCTGTCCCTTTCTCCCTATCCAACTCCTGAAACCCTCTGACTATGCCTCCTGGACTTTGAAGTTCACCATTAGCAAAATGCCCAGTATCCTCAACCTCATCTCCAAGTGTTCTCTTCACCTTTTTGTTCTCATGGAAGTATGGTTTGCCCTCCTAAGAGGCTGTTCCAGCACAACCCTCTCAAGTGATGGCTGACTTTTTCTCTCCAGTACTTGCATTACTTGTGTCTAGAGATAGGAAGGTGGTGTCTTTGTTCTGTATTACTGCTTCCAGAACATTCTTCATCCCTCCTCCCTGAAACCTACTGCTTTCAATCTCCTTTTATCAGGTTATTTCACCCACTACTCTTAGATATGGTTGGCATACTCAGACCTCCAGGTCACGCTACAACTTTCCCGATTGACTCCCAAGTCCAATTCACTTCCTGAACACTAATCCTGCCTTAATCCTTGGCAATTTAATATACACACAGATATTCATTCCAAGCAGTACAACCCTGAGAGCTGGGCAAACAAAGACTCGGTCCCCATGCTCTGTGCCTTAAACAACTCTAAAGCTTAAGCCCCTCTCTGGTGGCCAGGTTCTATTGCTGGGGTCCTTTAAGCCTACACCCAGATCCACTTGGGCCCTATCCCTGTTTCTCCCCTTCCGTGTGCTCTTCAGCTTTCCTCTTACCCAAAAACTCATTGTAGGCTTGACCAAGTGCCCCAAGGAGCTGCAGAGCTCCCGCTTATGAAGTCAGCCATGGATATGTGGGCAGGTCCCAGTTCTAGGAAGGCAGTTTGGCAAGTGGATTGCTCCGGTGGCTAGTGTTCCCATTTTCTTTCCAAAACTGTGGAAGATCAGCAACCAGAACCAGGGGGGTGCTGCCACATTGAGCTAGGGTAACTCACATTGTTTCCATAGACACCCCTGTCTCCTACCCTCCTACTCTCCTTCTTATTTTATGTTTTTAAAAATTAGTTTGTTTGAATCAAGATTCAAACAAGGTCTACCATACATTGAAATTGGTTGATACGTCTCTTAAATCTCTATTTATCTATTGGTTCATCCTGCCTTTCTTTTCCCTTCATAATTTACTATTGGTGAAGAAACCGTATGACCTGTAGAGCTCTTGTCTGGACTTTACTGATTTTGTTCCCGTTATGCTATTTAACAGGCTCTGCTCCTCCCTGTCTTTCCTGTAATTTAGAAAATAGATCTAGAGGCTTCTCAGAGGCAGATTTTTTTTTTTAAAATGAAACTACTACATACGTGTCCTTTAATTAGGAGGCATATACTAATTCTCGTTTTTGTGATGTTAGCAGTGATTAATGATTCTTGCTATTTAGCAACTATTTCATTTGGGTTTTGCTAACTGGTAAAATTCTAATGAATATTCCTTGAACGGCCATCCTCCTATCCTTTTATTGGATGGCGATAGCAATGTGGTGGGGTAGGTTTTCCTCTTTTTAACGTGAGGGGGATACAAGACAATACCTATGACCTGCACAAGTTACTGAATCTAATAGTGAGGCACAGTCCACCCCCCATTACAAGAAATCTGAAGGTTTACACTTTCAATGTAAGGGAAACCAGAAGCCAATGCTCCCTACCACTACCAATATGGGGGACTGCTGAAAATGCTGCCTTGATGCTTAGTAAAGCAAGAGAATGTGGCTATGGAGTAGAGGCAGAATATACTTAGTGAGAAATTTCAACTGAATGCAAGTCAGAGATGTCTAGCCCCAAATTCTCAATAAACTATGCATTCAGTTTAATATTGGGTTGGTAATTTCCTAGGTCCCTGATAGAAAGAAATGCAAATCCTATGTGGAGGAGTCCTCCTTCATCCTGGACTTCAAAAAAAAAAATCACACAAATAAATGAAAGTTAGAAAATAACGAAGCATGCAAAATAACAACACACAAGGAAGCATAATACTATGAAGGAGCACCAGCATATGTAACAGAAGAAACTCCAATCTTTTCCTGACAAAAGACTTCAGATGTTAGAAGCATTGGTTATAATTTTTACTTTACTTGAAGAAAAATATTTGCAGGCAACAGGGAATTATAAGGAATAACCAATCATATTTTAAAAGGCACCAGATCAATCTTCTATCCAACTCTGCTGGTTGCCCTACCAACATCCAGTCCAACTTCCACACACATATGCACTCTTTATGCTTGCCTTAAAGAATCCAGATTTTGTTTAGGGCTTTACCTTTTAAAAAACCTACACACATATATTTAACAATACAGTTTTATGCAGAATGCTAAGAGCACTTTTTATATTTTACAGAAGGGCTTGAAACAATATGGACCTACTATTAATATTCATACCATAATACGGCCAAATATAACTCCTACATAGATGCATTACAATGTGTTTAGAGTTTAAAGGCTCAATGGAAATAAGGTGAAAAAGACTACATAAGGTATTTTACATAACTAATTGAAAAATCCAAAATATAGTAAATAAAATTTAATATGGTTTCATGTACCCTGAAGGAAGTGGTTTCTGATTGGAGGAGTGATTGCTGTGTGAAAATAGTCTCCTGTTTGGAACTGCCACCACTTCAGGGTCATTCATCATCCACCCCTTTTCTACCAGACATGGCACTGCCCATTTCCCTTCCTTGATAACAAGGTCTTTTAAGATCCATAAAACAACTGCAAAACTGAAGTGTGTGCTCTTCTTTCTAGCTTCTGGGTAGACTTCTTTTCCTAGTCAGTTACTTCAAGGTTGCATCCATCTAAGTGTAGATCTGCTGCTCACTGGACCACAGGACAACTCAGACATGCCTCCTCTTGGTCGGGGGGCTTCTCCACCTCTTTCTTAATTTCTTCCAGTGTAACTCACGACTCCACCACCATTTTCTGACAAGCTCTTGAGATTTTTGCCCAGACCTCCAACCCCTTCAGCAAACTGGGATCTACCACTTTTCACATGGCCATGTGCTTTAGGGAATGGGCTAATTACATTCTAATCAGTCCAAATCAGTCATGTTAATTCCTCTCTCCCTTCCAGTTATTGGTTTGAGCATGAACTTGTTACACAATTCTTCTCAATGACATTTGCAGGGAGGATTTCTAGACAGCTTTTGGGAAAGCTTTCCTTACTCCTGAAAATAAAAATGAAGCAAAGAAGTCCTGTTTGTGTCTTTAGACATCATTTGCTTGAATGTGGCAAATAGAACTTTGCAAATATCCTGGAATCATGGAGGAGGGGAGTCTAATGACATAACACATGAAGGATGTAAGAGTCAAGTGAATTTCAAAGAAGTAGAGCCAGAGCCCTGGTGTACCATGCCTGGAACATCCCTAAGTCTGTTGTGTAGTAGTAAATTTCCTCTTTTTTATTTTCTTAGAGCCACTTTAAGTTAGAGACCTTTGTTCACAGCTGAAAGCATTCTTATACTCTCTCCAGCTCTAAAAGAGTACCTGGTACACAGTAGATACCTCACAAATGTCTACTGATTTGAGTTGAACTGTGAGTCAAGTTCATTTCTGTTGGAAAAACAAGAAGGATGTCTCCATCTGTTGTATTCCAAATTTCTAGCACAGTTACTACACCATGGAAGGTGTTTAAGAAATAATTTCCTAAAGTCAGAATGGCTACAGGATCTTAGCAAGCAGAAAGGAACATTTAAGAGTCCAGTTGGAAGGCTGGAAATAAAAAAAATTATTATTTTTTATTTTTTTATTCATTAATACTCAATGAAAACTTAACTTCTGGGAACATTTTTCTGCTCAAACTGCTAGGGAAGAAGCTGCCCCAGGCAGGGTCAAAGAAAGAAACTCGGAAGAGGTCTCTAGCCTCCTCTGGTGGCTCAAAGGGGAAGGCAGTGTGTCACTTAGAAGTGTGTGGTAGAGTAGAGACAAGGATGGAAGATGAGAGTGTCCACAAGAGATCTTTTTTTTTTTTTCCCTGAAAAAGACAGATTTTGACATCTGGAAAACAGTCTTGTTAAGAAGGAGAGAGATGAATTAAAGGAAATTCTAGGCCATTCAGGGCTGTACCCTGGGTTTGTTCCACGTGCCCATAATTGCCTCTCTATGTTGTTTGTTGCTGTATTATCTGCACATCTAGGAGAAGGTAGTTTTTGTTACTCAGAAAATGTCTTGTCTCAGTAAATGTGGCAACTGGTAAGACACAAGGAAGGGGGATGTTCCTGATGTCTCAGTCCCAGGAAGAGGAGTTCCCATTACCTGCATGGTGGCTGAGAAGACTGGCACCACATCACACAGCATTGTGGGGCTCTAGTGATTGGTTTGGAGACTCCCAAAAGAAGTACAGTTTCCCAGAAGAAGCATAACACACCTGCTTTAAGCACTCCGTGATTGCATAGTGATTTAAAGTGCAAACTCCTTTGCCTGTCCATGTGTCTCAAGTCAATGTCCACCAGAGAGCCAGAGCCTTCACTGCAGAGGAAGTTGTGAATGACCGCAGGCTAGGATGGTTTGACCCATCTCTGACCTCGACCGCCATAGTGCTTGCACAGTAGGTCTGTGAACCCTCAACCAATGAGGGATGAGAGTACATGGATATTCTGGGCTAACTGCCATACCCACAGGTCATCAAGTTTCTCTACTTCTTTTTTAAAAATGAATTTTTTATTTTGATAGGTTTTTGAGTGGGGAGGTGGTGTTTGCTTATACAAATAAGTTCTTCAGTGGTGATTGCTGAGATTTTGGTGCACCCATCACCTGAGCAGTGTACACTATACCCAGCGTGTAGTCTTTTACCTCTCGCTGCCCTCCCACCCTTTCTCCTGAGTCCCCAAAGTCCACTATATCATTCTTATACCTTTGTGTATTAATAGCTTACCTTCCACTTATGAGTGAGAATATGCAGTGTTTGGTTTTCCATTCCTGAGATACTTCACTTAGAATAATAGTCTCCAGTTACATCCAGGTTGCTGTGAATGACATTAATTCATTCCTTTTTTATGGCTGAGTAGTATTCCATGGCATATATCTATCTATATATAGATATAGACATACCACATTTTCTTTATCCACTCATTGATTGATGGGCATTTGGGCTGGATCCCTATTTTTGCAATCGCAAATTGTGATGCTATAAACATCCTTACAGCAAATTAATCTTCGACAAAGCAAACAAATACATAAAGTGAGGAAAGGACATGCTTTTCAACAAACGATGCTGGGATAATTGCCAAGCCACGTGTAGAAGAATAAAACTGGATCTTCACCTCTCACCTTGTATAAAAATCAACTCAAGATGGATTAAAAACAAAGATAAATAGATAAATAGATGGGACTTAAACTAAAAAGCTTCTGCACAGCAAAAGAAATAATCAGCAGAGTTGACAGCCCACAGATTGGGAGATGATTTTCACCATCTATACATCTGACAAAGGACTAAAATCCAGAATCTACAAAGAGCTCAAACAAATCAGCAAGAAAAAAGAATCCCATCAGAAAGTGGGCTAAGGACATGAATAGACACTTTTCAAAAGAAAATATATAAACAGCCAACAAGCAAATGGGAAAATGCTCAACATCACTAATTATCAGGGAAATGCAAATCAAAACCACAATGAAATACCACCTTATTCCTGCAAAACGGCCATAATCAAAATAAAAATAATTGGTGTTGGTGTGGATGGTGAAAAGGGAACACTTTTACACTGTTGGTGGGAATGTAAACTTGTACAACTGCTATGGAAAACGGTGTGGAGATTCCTTAAAGAACCAGAAGTAGAACTACTATTCAATCCAGCAATACCACTCCTGGGTATCTACCCAGAGGAAAAGAAGTTTCTCTACTTCTGTGAAAGTTACTCACGTTATACCCACCGCCTGAGATACCAAATACCACTTTCTCTGCTGGTACCTCTGCCAGCCATCATTGGCAAAGCTTCCTGCCCAGCTTCACACTTGTTAACTCTTAGGTTCAACTTATATGGCCCCCATTACTTACCAGTTTGATTATAAAAAATTCCATTTCATTTCCTGTGGTACAACAGCTTTTTGAGGGCAAGGACATCACCTTTTGTACAACATTAAATCCCACAAACTCCCCAATACAGTGCTTTTCATATGAGAAGTGCTAAACACATTTTGAATAATTGTTCACACATTTAATTAATATTTCACATTTTTTCTTGAACTTTGCTTTCCAAAATAAGGATTATCAAGAGTTTTTTTTTTTATATGAGAAATTCATGGCTTCAAATTCTGCAGTGCCTTCTTTGGAGGGGTAATGGCATAACAACATCCAGAGATACCTTCATATCTATAGTTTTTGTGAAATTTAGTTAAAAAAACACATGTGCCCCTTTTGTAACAAGAGTAATCTCTTTGAATTTTTTCTCTCTCCTTTTCATTCAGTGACCTCTCCTGCTGCGCTAAGCTCTGTAGCAAATATTTTGGATCCTCTGTATCCAGATGATTTATAGCTCAACTCTGAATATTCCCACTGGTCTTTCCCATTCTCACTGGCTAGAATTTCTTTTTAACATTCTACTATAGGTCTGTTAATGCATTAAGTTCTATTAAATTATTTTACTGCTCAAGGGAAAATTATCATCTTCATGTTCAGAATTTACCTTGTATAATCTTCCTGCTCCAAATTAGTGTTCTAACACTCAGCTTTTCTATTTTAATAATAGACATGCTGATTTCCCTACATGATCTAGCTATTAAAAATGCATGTGGTAATCTCTCAGGAAGTTAGGTTCACTTCTATTTTTAGCATGATCTCAAGGTATTGGTGCTGACCAACTTTTGGGTCACAAACGGCTTTTTATTGTGAGAAGCAGCAATGCAGTGAATGTCAACGATGGAAACATTTGGTATTAATAGTCTGCCTAATTTGTTTTCCCTTTCTCTACACTTAGACTAAGGCTGTTTCCTGATAATAAAGATATTTTTAAAACTATCGCTCCACTGGACTCCCAGTCCCAAGTTTGGTTTCTGGGTACTCTATTAGCCATTTCCTGCATGACAATGCATCCTATACCAACATTAAATCTCCCATGATTCAATTTGTGCCCACTTCTATATGCATCGGCAGCTCAGAACTGCAGGCTCTTTTATAACTGCTGCTTGGTGCCTCTTCCCCACATACTTTCCAGGGGTTCTCTGCAAATCACACTTTTATGACTGACATAAACTCAAATCAAGCTTATCCTTGGCTACTGTCAATTCCATGGGAAGGAGAAGGAAGCCTCATTTTGGCATTAGGTCTAAGCTATGGTTTATAAAAGCTCTGTATTTGGGGACTGCGGAGCCCTTGCCTGCTCTCTCAAAAAAACTGAGAAAGAAGCTTATACCCTTTTCTCACGCCCTTCTCATTCATCCCATGGGAGGTGGAGTCACATTACTAATGGGTGCCCTGAAAGTATGGTGGGCTCCATCTTGTCCCTCTGCCTCACTGCCTCAGATATCACCTTAAGGCTGTTCAACTCCTGCATTCAGAAGAGGTAGCTCATCTCTGAAGACTTCCTGAAAATGTAGGGGTGGGGAGTTCTTGGAAGAACAGAAGTTGGTCTAGAATTTCCATCAAAGAGATCTTAAGACACATTTCTCCAAATTGTCCCAGAGGGAATGCAGAAGTAGCACAGTGGATAGAAGATATTCCAGATCATCACTTCTCAGAATGCCCAGTGAAGGGATTTCCTTGACAGGTTAAGACCAGAAAAGCATAGAGCGCAGTGTTCACAAACTGCCAGAAGATGGCTAGAACTTGACATGCAGGCCAACCTCATTTTGGTACCATACAATTTTTACAGCCACCTTCTACATACCACCCTTCCAGAAGGAGACAAAGTCCAGACAGAGTTTAAAGCTAAGTGGGAATGAGCAGTGCTCATAGAGGTGATTGTGCTGAGACCTCAGAGTCCCAAAGAAGGCAGAGCTATGCATTCTTATTTACAAAGCACACCCAGATTCACCTCATGGGAGAAGAAGAGACTAAAGTGACACCACAAGTTGCTCTCTATATCCTGGCAGAGTGCCTTGACCTCAGGGACAGTAGAAACCTGCCTGACAGAACAAGTCTGGGCACGAGACGCAAGGCACAGTTGTCTCTCTGGTGGGAGATCTCCTCTTACCTGGAAATACATGTACATAAACAGAACACTTGATAGGGATCTCTAGAGCAAAAGGAGCAAATGAACAGAACTCTGCTTGGATCAGGGGCAGGTAGGCAATGGAAATCTGATGAGGGTTTAGGCTAGTGAAATCCCCCAGGAATGCAGTCTCCTCTCCAGGATGAGAGAGGCTGAGCATTCTGGGTGTGGGCTGGGCCCCTGGAGACCTGGGCTGGTCTCAGATGTGGGGTAGGACTGGATTCCAAGCTGCAGATTATGGAAGATGACCTGAGAGACAGTTTCCAGGAATAAGCAATAAGCCAACAAACAGTACAACTGAGGTGTCAATCCAAAGGGGCTGCACAGACCTGGAATCTAATTACATGTCCTGTTATCAGTGTAGGGTCTGCAAACAACAGAAAATGAACCTGAAACTGATGTAGGCCACAAAAGGGTGTGTGTGTGTGCGTGTGTGTGTGTATGTGTGTGTGTGTGTGTGTAAGAGGGAAGAGAGAGAGAAATGGGGGAGGGGGAGAAGACAAGAGAAAGAGAGAGAGGAGAGAGGCTGGAAGAAAACCAAAGAGAGTAGAAGCAAAGAGAATCCCAAAAACAACTGAAGAACCAGGTTTGGGAAACACAGGAGCCAGGAGATGGCTGAACTCTCAGAAGCATCTTTCAGGGCTCTGCCTTTGGAATGATTCAGCTGCCTCTGCATTTCATCCTTGGGTGACTAGCCTGGGATTCCCAGGAGTGTCTGAAAGGCCCAACCTGGGGCACATGACAAGTGGAGCAATAGGCTGCCTGATTGACATACTCAACAGGATCACAGGGAAAGTGAGTCCAGAGTGGAAGGGTCCTGTGTAGGACAAAACAAGAGACCTACGTGACAGGGCAGCAGAATGATGATCAGGGATGTCACAGGCTTGACTGAAAGGTAGAGAGTGCAACGTGGAGAGATGCCCAAGGCAAGGGTAACTCTCCAGCACTCCCACAGCCCCATCGAAGAGTGAGGATGAAGACATGAATGGAGCTGCTGAGACAGATGGAGTGGCTATAAAGCCAGACAGATGGCCTGGAAGGGGAGGCAGCCCCTGTTTGGTTGATTCTCAAAGCATATGGTGTTGATATAGAAAATCTGCACCCCAGATTCTTGGCAGAGTGATTATAACTTCAAATCCTCTTCTGCTCATTTCTTATCAAAAGATTAGTTGTAACTAAAAAATATTTAGGAAGGACCTGAAGACCATGCAATACATCCATTTGATACTTTGAATGTTACACCTATATTATGTGAGCCCATCTGGGTGAGCTGCATACCTGAGATGTTTTTCTTTTTTTTTTTTTCTTTGCACTTCATCTACTTTGTAGATGGTATTAATTACACTGATGCATTTGTGTTATGCCATGAACCTGTATATAACATATTATAAGAAACATTTTACTAGTATGGGGATGGTGGCAAGGACTTTGTTCACTAGGTTGGGCAGTGTATCCTTTAAGGTGACCTGAGGAACTTTTCTTTCAATTCTTAATATGAGTAAAAATTGTGATACATGTATGCAAATAGTTTATTTTGTCTTAGTTACACTTTGTCCTCTTATATAGCTTTTGGTAAAACCTTTTTCATTCTTCTTGGAATGTTTCAATGTATAAATAAATAAGAATATAGACACCTATTTTTTCAACCTGTTTTAGATCAAGTAATTGCTACCGTGTTAACTATTTTGAAGAGTACAAAGACATCGAAAACTTTCCAGTCAATTATGAAACTGGAAAACCATGGTATTAAAAAACTTTACAGTGATAATACAAACACACACACATGCGCGCGCGCACACACACACACACACACAATGAAACAATCTCAAGTGTGGATAAAGATGCAAAAATCCTGAATAAAATCCCAGCAAATTGGATTTGGCATTATATATATTTTTAAAAAGAGTAAACATGACCTCATAGGTTTTATCAGGATGAAGGCATATGCTAGTGTTAGGAAATACATTAATAATAATCATATGATCACATAAGAAAATCCCATGGTTGTATCTCAATATATGTTGAAATGTTGATTCTTAAAATTTCACACCCACTCCTGACTCTTTAGAAATCTAGGTATAAGGAAATACATTCTGAAGAAAATAATATTTATGTCAAACTGACGACCATGTTATCCTTATGAAGCAAACATTTGGGGGCATTCCCATTAAAATCAGGAATGAAATAAAGAGGCCTGTTATCATCAACATTATTTAGCTTGATTTTACAAGCTCTGGCTAATGGAATACAAATCTGGACCAAAGATTTGACACATAAGAATAAGAAAAAAGTAGAAGAAACTATCATGATAGATAGTTGTTAGAATTGTAAATGGATAAACATCAAAAGAAAGTCAATTTAGTAAAATGGCTGAATATAGATATTGTGTAAA
The DNA here is from genome assembly GCA_963573385.1 of Cacajao melanocephalus. Taxonomy (NCBI): domain Eukaryota; kingdom Metazoa; phylum Chordata; class Mammalia; order Primates; family Pitheciidae; genus Cacajao; species Cacajao melanocephalus. Next base: position 41,537 of record CAUYLG010057098.1, read on the forward strand.
AAGTCGTAACTACTCTACATATTGCCAATAATCCATTATAAGGTGTAATTGGAAAAGATACCATTTAAAAGGAAGAGAAAACATAAAATACCTAGAATAAACTTAGCAAGAATATTGTGACAATCACATGAATAAATCACAACATTTTACTAAAAGATTTACAAGAAATGTTGTATAGAGACATATACTCGAATGGAAAATCTGAATATTTTAAAGATATTCTTTCAAAGTCAATGTATAGATTTAACAACATACATCATCTTAAAGGAATTTTAGGGGATTGGGAAAAACGAGTTTAGATCCTAAGCTCATAAACTTTACCAAAATTAATTTCAAATAAAGAGTTATTATACAATTATTAAGGTAGTTAAATACTAGATAAAATTGAAGTTTATGTTTGTCAAACCTCTCGATCAATGGAGAATTTCTAAGCCTATAAGCAATGGAAGAAATTACAAATAACAATAATAATAATTCATTGACTTAATGCTTCCAAAGATACTGTGGAAAATTATACTAAATAACAAAGAAAACTTCTTTTTAAGTCAAAAAAATCACAGTCAGAAAGAAAACTGGAAAGTATTTGCCACAAATATGAAAAAGATTGAGAGACTTGATAGGCTTACCACACAAAACACAAATTATAAAGGAAAAAAAAAAGACCTCAGTAGATAAATGGACAAAGAAAATAAATTGCAAACCATCAAGGAAGAACTATAAATGAGTAATAAAGAAATACTCAATTTTACTAATACTCAGTAAAATACAACTCAAAATAACAATATCTTTTTCACAAAACATTTTAAGGGAAAATTATGTATTAGTTAATTTAGATCACCTTTTTTTCTTTAAGAACTTAAAGCAGTTAAATAATCAATTAATAAAATAAACATCATTTTTAAGGTAAGAAATTCAGGTTGAAGCTAAAATAAAGTGAAACAGTAAGTCTTCCATGATACTGGAACGTGAACTACAGCCTGGCTTTTTAAACTCCCTACTCTCCAGTGCCAACATAAACATACATAGCTGTAAGACTTCAAATGACTATGGATACCAGTTTTTCACTTTTTCTTGGCAATGAAATCTTAGAGCCATTTCTCTACCATGTTTTTTTGTTTGTTTCTTTGTTTTGTTTTGTTTGGTTTCTCAGGGTCCTTTGGTGACAGAGAAGACCATGTCTTCAACAGCATCTGTACAAAGACAGTTGTGTATGGTTCTTTCTCACACCATCCGTTCAGGTGAACCTCAGTTCAGTTACTTTTTAAAACAGGGAGGAGCATATGAAGATGAAACAAACAACACAGAATGCTGGTTATAAAATGTCAGGAAATGTCCTTTCTGATAGACCCTTGACAGTAATTTAAACTGGTCCTGCTATTTGAGAGATTAAGGAAAAGATTTGCAACACACAAGAGCTCTAAAACCATTCCTACTGTTTAGTGCAATAACCCCCCTTTCAGAGTCTATCTTAAAGTGGAACCCTAAAAGGAAACCTTGCTGGCAAAGCTGTTCAATGCAGTATTATTTATAACAGCACAAACTGGAAACGTCCTAAATATCTAACAATAGAAGACTGGCTTAGCATATTACGGTGTACCTGCTTGATAAAATATTAAGTAGCCATTTAAATGATACCAATGGACAGTTTCTAATAACATAAAGAATTAAATTATATTAAAAGAAAAACCTAGGGTGTAAACATGGATATGTAGTATGATCTCAACTACAAATACTACATCTAATGGAAACACATGAAGGAAGTATTCAAAATGTTAACAATTATTTTATATTTCTCTACACTGTTCATTAAAAAATGAGGTATTTCTTTTTAACTGGAACGAATACATTTTGAAGTTCACCATAGGTTGATGGCTTACTAAAAAGCTATAATTACTGTGCTTAGTGTGAACTTTGATCCTCATGCAGAGGAAGCTAAGATAAATGCTTTTCCTAATGTCTTTGATGTTTCAGATTTCTGGTTTGCCACCTTCTGACAGATATTTAGTCTTCTGGCCTCAAGGTGTTGATGCAAGATGTTTAAAAGGAAATATTTTACTTTAAAATGTATATTCTATTTTATATTTTTAGTCACAGGTTGCTGTTGCATAATGTATTACAAGAAAATTTTATCAGGCAAGGGATACAATTATATTTTTAAAACCACAAATGTTCCTATTTCTGACCCTACATGCACTGAAGATTCAGATCAGTATTTTGTTCTTACTTGAAATCTTGTTTTTATATTATTGCAATAATTTTGGGGAACCAAACATTCAGATAATGTTTTCTAGTGAAGTTAAAAGTGTGATATTAAATGAGCCTATCGACAACATAAAAAGTGACCACTCACATAACAAAGGCAGTAATAAATTACAAGGTTTGTTTTCCTTTTAAGATTCTTTTAGATCCAATACTTATGAGAGAAAGGAAAACAGGAAAATAGCTCCTCTATTGTTCCTTTGATCATAAATATATTTTTCTTAGAATTTAGATGTGTTTGATCTTAAAATCACTTTAACAATAGAAAAAAAATAACAGTTAATGTAGCATTTTGATGTTCTCAACACATGATATTTAAAAGAGGAAAGGTTAGAGAAAGGTTGATCTTAGCCTTCTGACCATCTCAATCCAGTTCCTGCCAAGACATAAACTGGATTTCTGCTATAAGGGATCCAGAGAAGGAAGAAAAAGATGGGGCCCTTCCTTGGTACTTGAATTGTAGACTCCTAGCAGTCAGGAGCCATCTCTTCCTGATTTGCTCTGAGTAGGACCTGCATAATACCCCACAAAGAGGAGCCTTTAATAAATGCTTTTGGGGATGATGGTGGAGCAACTGAGGTGCAATATGCAAAACTTAAACAGAGACTCTTAACCTAAGGGCTTCACTCCAAGTAAAAACGGCTATTCACGTAACAAGTGTGTTGCACACATTGTTTGTTCTTTTTTCTTGTGTTGCTTTTGCTTGTTTGTTTGCCACACTCATGCTTCAGGGAAGACTCCTGTCTGGCGGGAGGAGCCCTTGATGAAGGCTCACATCTCCTTTCACGTCCAGGGCCTGAGCTCCGTGGTTTCCCTGAAGAAAGCCTTTACCTGGAGATTTGGAATATTTCTCCTCCAGTCCTTTCTCGGATTTCTGTTTCACACTCTCCTCACCTGTCCTGAAATCTAGTTTAGCTTTAATCTCCCTCCATATTTTGCAGCAGTGAGGGCTTATTATGAAATATGTGAACTACTCAAAATATTTGTGTGGAGTAAGAGGGTAGTCTCATTTTTATCCTGCAGCACTCCTCATGCTATGCTGTTCTTTTTCTCCCTTGTCCCCCACCGCATTGTTAACACTATGTATTTTATTCTTTTTTTCAAAAAAAATGTTTTTGTAGGTTGTGATTGACAAAACTCATAGGCATCCAGGGTACATTTGCCTTTCTGAATAATTTGAAGGATATCATGTAAAATTGTTTAAATGTTGTTTATACATCCTCAAATGTGTTTTAAAAACACTCAGTTAAAAAAAAAAAGAAAAAAAAAAGAATAAGCCCTTTAGGAATAAAACACAAGTTTCTTGGAGAGGCAAGGTTATAAAACTGTGGTGTTGAATTACAAAATCTTATTATATGTATAAAAAAATTCCATCTGTATTTCTCTCAGGGTTCTTATAAACAAAAGAGCATGAGACAATTCAATTAGAAAAGGAATCTATTAAATGATATTAAGCCGCTCAAAGGATAGTGGGTCCTTCGGGAAGTTCTCTGGGAGGACCATAGGCTCAGGCTTAAAGCCTACATGCTGGGAGTGAATGTCCAAATCACATTGTGGGCTGCTCAAGTGAAGATCTCCTGGCCATCAGCACTGGGCACTACTATCATGACTGCACCACCGATGGAAGGCCAGAGCCTTCACCACTGCTGCCCTCAAAGAGCCAGACACCTTCACCGCCACTTCTACCAGTTAATAGCTGCAGAAGAGTGTGTGTTTTGCCACATTCTTTTTTCTGAAGTTAAGCCTTGACAAAGGTGTCCTAGGATTGGCTTAACCTAGGACCCATACCTACATATTTGCTGCAAGGAAAATGAGGAAGGAATTCCTAGCTTCCCTCTAGAACGTGGGACACAAAATATAGGACATCTCCAAACACAAGGGGCAACAGAACAAGAGAAACATGCTCTCAGTAGGGGTAAACAATTCATCAGCTCCAGGAGGGAGAGGAGTCCAATGAAGGGGACAATTGTCTTCTGACCAGGTAAAGATGATCACATATCATGAACACACAAACTAATTTTATCTTCCAGTGTAAAGCAGGTCATTTTAATAGACTGAGTAGGGTATTTACAGAGTTAAACCAAAGAATGAAGGAAGCACTTAACCATCTCAGGGGGCAGGGCAACACGGCAGATAAGTGAGATGACACTCCACCTTTTTTCATAACAGGCAAATTTGAATGCCTGCTTCGTGGTCAGAAAAGCCAATGCAATTCAAAAGAGGCATTCCTTTCTTCTCTGTACTGCTGTAAAAGCTCACGTGGGTTTAATTAAAAGCAACCCCAATGAGTTGGCTGGCTGCCATGGTAAGAAATGTAATATTACTTTTGATACTTTCATCTTCAAATTGACCCAGGTCTATGACATGGTCACAATAACAAGCCTTTCTTTTTTCTTTCTTTCTTTCTTTTTTTTTTTTTTTTTCAGATAGTGTTTTGTTCTTGTTGCCCAGGCTGGAGTGCAATGGTGCGATCTCAGCTCACCACAGCCTCCGCCTCCTGGGTTTAAATAATTCTCCTGTCTCAGCCTCCCAAGTAGTTGGGATTACAGGCATGCACCACCAGGACTGGCTAATTTTTGTATTTTTAGTAGAGATGGGGTTTCTCCATATTGGTCAGGTTGGTCTTGAACTCCCGACCTCAGGTGATCCGCCCACCTCAGTTTCCCAAAGTGCTGGGATTACAGATGTGAACCACCATGCCCAGCCAATAAAGAGTCTTTCTTAATTCAGAGATGTTTTTACCAAGTCACCAGGATAGACAGCCATAAAGCAATAATAGAAATTAAACATTACAAAATTACATAGTTTTGTTTTTCCAGACATGACCAAACTCTGATATTGAAGTTCATGTAAACATCTGTCTTAGTTCATTTGTGCTGCCACAAATCAAAGTACCACAAACTGGGTAATTTATAAAGAACAGAAATTGATTTCTTACAGTTCTGGACTCTGGAAAATTGAACATCAAGGTACCAGCAGGTTCATTGTCTGTTGAGGATTTGGTCTCTTCCAAGATGGTGCCTTGAATGTTGCATCCACTGGAGGGGAGGAAAGCTGTCTGTCACATGGCAGAAGATGGAAGGGTAAAAGCAAAACTTTTTCCATCAAGCTCTTTTATAAGTGCACCTAATTCCATTCACAAGGGCTCTATCTTCATGATGTAATCACCTTCTGAAGGCCCTACCCCTTAATATAGTTACATTGGCAATCAAATTTCAACGTGAACTTTGGAGGGGACACAAACATTCAAACCATAGCACCGTCTATCAGTCTCCACCTCATTCCCTCCTTCCCATACTCTAAAAATTACAGAAAAAAAAAAAAACCTAGTGTCTATTACATAAAAATGGCAGCAGGTTTAATAAAGGTTTTAGGGGTCACTAAGCTACTATACCCAGGGATAAAGAAACTTCAGGAACAATGGAATCATTTCAGTTAAACACTCCTTCCTGGTTTTGTATACTAACAGGTAAAAAATGAGCCAAAATTTACATCATTCTCTGTAAAGAAAATATTGTGTCTTTGTTTTGCACTCAGCATGAATACCATTGTGATTACTTGATCTCTTTTTGCAGTTCTCTTGATTACATTTACTTCAAGCTGTCCATTTTAGGGAGAAAGTTTCAAATGAATGAACACAGTGCATAGAGTTTACAGGGCTGGCTTCTGTGCCTCTCTGAATACTCTATAATTGTGCATGTGACAGGGCTTCAATTCATATAAGCAGATAACAATAATAACGTTTGATCCTCTATCCCCCAGATCAAAGCACAAAGATGAGAAGGTCTAGTTTTATTCCACTTAGATACAACACACTTAGATATAACTGTTACCCAGAATATAATCTGGGGGAGGACAGAATTTTATGTTTATCTGACATAGCTATCTCTGAATCAAACAGGGTTCCTTGCTAGAATAAAGGTGACAAATCCAGATGTTGAGAAATTATTAGAAATTAATATGGGGAAATGATTTTAGTTATTTGACTTTGGTAATAAAGGTAATCCAGTGTTTCATTGTTTATCATGAATCAAAGTATTTGTGATCCTTGACAGACCTTTGGAAATGATTTAATACAAGCACACTTCATTTTTTAAATTGTACTTGGCATTATTACATTTTGTAGATATTGCATTTTTTACAAATTGAAGGTTTGTGGCAACCTTGCATTGAGTAAGTCTATGGGGACCACTTGTCCAACAGCATGTGTACATTTTGTCTCTGAGTCACATTTTGGCAATTCTCAAAATATCTCAAACTTTTCCATTATTATTACATTCGTTATAGTGATATGTGATTAGTGGTCTTTGATGTTAGTACTGTAATTGTTTGGGGGGACCACAAACTCTGCCCATATAAGATGTCAAATTTAATCAATAAATGTTGTGTTTGCTCCACCAGCCAGCCATCTCCAAGTCTCTCTTCTTCTCCTCAGGCCTCCCTATTTCCAGGAACATGACAATATTGAAATTAGGCCAATTAATAACCCTACAGGGGCCCCTAAATGTTTAAGTGAAAGAAAGAATTGCACACCTTTCACTTGAACTCAAAAGCTAGAAATTATTAAGCTTTATGAAGAAGGCATGTTGAAAGCTGAGATACAGGCTAAAAGCTAGGCCTCTTGCACCACACAGCCAAGTTGTGAATGCAAAGGAAAAATTATTGAAGGAAATTAAAAGTGCTACTCCAGGGAACACACAAATGATCAGAAAGCAAAGCAGACTTATTGCTGATATGGAGAAAGATTCTGTGGTCTGAAGAAAAAATAAAACCAGCCACAGCATTGCCTTAAGTCAAAGCCCAATCTGGAACAAAGCCATAACTCTCTTCAATCTGTGAATGCTGAGAGAAGTGAAGAAGCTGCAGAAGTAAAGTTTGAAGCCAGCAGAAGTTATTTGTTCAAAAGGTTTAAGAAGCTGCTTCCAAAATTGAAAAATACAAGATGACGCTGCACTTACACAAAAGTGCTAGTAAAAGTGTTGATGTAGAAGCTGCAGCAAGTTGTCCAGAAGATCTAGCCAAGATCATGATCATTGATGAAGGTAGCTACACTAAATAACTCTTGGAAGAGGACGCCATCTAGGACTTGCCCAGTCAGAAAGAGGAAGTCAATGCTTGGCTCAAAGGAGAATTTGATTCTCTCATTAGAGGCTAATGCAGCTAGTGACTTTAAGCTGAAGCCAATGCTCATTAACTATTCAAAAATCATAGAGTCCTTAAGAATTATGCTCAATCTACTCCTCCTGTGCTTTATAAATGGAATAACAATGAACGACAGCACATCTGTTTACAGCATGGTTTACTGAATGTTTCTAGTGCACTGTTGAGGCCTACTGTTCAGAAAAACGTTTTTCTTTCAAAATATTACTTCTCGTTGACAATGCACCTAGTTACCCAAGAGCTCTGATGGAGATATACAAGGAGATTAATGTTGTTTTCTTGCCTGCACACAACATCCATTCTGCAGCCCATAAATCAAAGAGTCACGTCAATTTTCAAGTCTTACTATTTAAGAAATGTATTTTGTAAGGCTCTAGATGCCATAGATAGTGATTCCTCTGAGAGTTCTGAGCAAAGTTAATTGAAAATCTTGTAAAAGAATTTTTCATTTTAGATGCCATTAAAGAATATTTATGATTTATGGGAGGAAGTCAAAATATCAACATGAACAGGACTTTGGAAGAAATTGATACCCACTCTCATGGATGACTTTGAGGGGTTCAACACTTCAGTGGAGGAAGTAACTGCAGATGTGATGGAAATAGCAAGAGAATTAGAATTAGAAGTGGAGCAGCCTAAAGATGTGACTGAATTGCTACAATGTCATGATAAAACTTGAATGGATGAGGAATTGCTTCTCATGGATGAGCAAAAAAAAAAAATTCTTAAGATGGTATCTCCTTCCGGTGAAGATGCTGTGAACGTTGTTGAAATGACAGCAAAGGATTTACAATGGGATGTAAACTTAGTTGATAAAGCAGAGTTTGAGAGGATTGGCCTCAGTTTTGAAAGAAGTTCTACTGTGGGTAAAATGCTACAAAACATCATCACATGCTACAGAGAAATCTTTTGTGAAAGGAAGAGTCCACTGATACAGCAACATTTATTGTTATTTTATTTTAAGAAATTGTCACAGATACCCCAGCTTTCAGCAATCACCACCGAAATCAGTCAGCAGCCATCAACATTGAGGCAAGACCCCTCCCCAGCAAAACGATTACAACTCCCTGAAGGCTCAGATGATTGTTAGCATTTTTTAGCAATAAAATATCTTTTAATTAAAGAACTTCTTAGACATAATGTGATTGCATCCTTAATAGACTAGATTATAGTATAAACATAACTTTTATATGCACTGGGAAACCAAAAAAATGCACATGACTCTTATGGCATTATTTGCTTTATTTTAGTGGTCTGGAATCAATATCTCTAAAGATGTGTATAATTAATTCTAAAGCATTCCAAATTTGAATAAATGTGAAAGATCATGGTAAAGTATTATAAAATGCTATTATAATAGAGTTTTATAAAATCTACATGTACTTCGTACTCTGAAGGAATCATGAACTATTCTTATATTGTAAACTGTGATTAAATTTGCTCTGCGATACTAATTTCGAAATCTAACTTCTATCACATTCTTATTATAAGGCAAATTATCTCCCAATTTATTCTATTCCAAATTTGATTTTGTAATAATGAAAAGATAGAATGTTCAGCACCTGGAATATTCTCCTTCAGATCTTAAGAGATTCTTAGTCTATGTCTCTATTGTAATAAGCAGTTATAATGATGTCTTTGCCAACATTTATTACTCTTCACTCTAAGCTGTTGCTCCATAGAAATGAGAATTTTATAAGGTGTGATAGTTGGAGCAAATAAACCTGCCTTTGTTCTGAGCTGGCTTCAGGAATGTAAGTCAGGACTGGATCGAAGACAGTGAGCTCAGAGCTGCTCTGGCAGTAGAATACCCAAGTGTTGTGACAAGTTCATTCCAGGGTTGATGGGGGAATTTGGTGCACTCCAAGGTATAACAAAGATCTGAAATGGATTTCCTTTGAAACAGGGCATAATTCTTACCTCAGATCCAGACCCTGCCTGTGTTATTCATGGTCATTTCAATTAAGGTAGCTCAGATGTAGATACAGTTTAGGACTCTCCTTGGGTATCTTTCCTCTCACCATAGCCAATTTTCTGTCTGCACCTGCACCTCTGGCATTAATCCAGATATAATGCCCAGCTCAAAGTAGATTTATTAAATACATAAATGCAAATGAGAGAGAAATCAAATATGCCATAATAGTATCTCTGTGTTAAACAAGGTTTAACTACATCTTTTTAAAAAGTTCCCTCTAAAATAAAGAAATGGACATTACATAGTCCCTATGAAGTACGTCATTGTTAAATAAAGGATACAGGAAAAGGAAATTACTGAATAATTCAAATTTTTCATAAACACTAACCCTGTTTCAAGGAAAAAGATTTTCTGTTTGCCATAATTTTTCAGGTTGGCCATAAACCTTGATCAAAAATATTAGTCCAATTGATGAAGCTTAACTTCACTTAACTCAGAATAATTATGATAATAATAATTGTACTCAGTCACATTTCTCTGTGCTTTTACAAACAATATAATCTACAATACTCACAAAACCCATGGATAATAGGCATTGATATACATTAGAGGTGAGAAAACAAAAACATTTAAATAGCTTGTTTAAGGTCACATGTCTAGTTAACAGCAGAACCAAAATCCAAACTTTGGATATTGAGCATATGAACAAAGAACTGCAGCTCCAGTTATATTACAAAGATAATTTTATTTAAAATTTACTTCATTCTTTGAAACCAATGAGAACCAAGAGACAACATACCAGAATCTCTGGGACACAGATAAAGCAGTGTTAAGAGAGAAATTTATAGTACTAAATGCCCACATCAGAAAGCTGGAAAGATCTCAAATCGACACCCTAAGATCATAATTAAAAGAACTAGAGAAGCAAGAGCAAACAAATCCAAAGGGTAGCAGAAGACAAGAAATAACTGAGATCAGAGCAGAACTGAAGGAGATAGAGACACACACAAAAAAAAAACCTTCAAAATATCAATGAATCCAGGAGCTAGTTTTTGGAAAGATTAACAAAATAGATAGACCACCAGACTAATAAAGAAGAAAAGAGAGAAGAATCAAATAGACACAATAAAAAATGATAAAAAGGATATCACCACTGATCCCACAGAAATACAAACTATCATTGGAAAATACTATAAACAGTTCTATGCAAATAAACTAGAAAATCTAGAAGAAATGGATAAATTCCTGGACACAAACACCCTCCCAAGACTAAACAAGGAAGAAGTCGAATCTCTGAATAGACCAATAACAAGTTCTGAAATTGAAGCAGTAATTAATAGCCTACCAACCAAAAAAAAAAAGCCCAGGACCAGAGGTATTAATAGCTGAATTCTACCAGAGTTACAAAGAGGACCTGGTACCATTCTTTCTGAAACTATTCCAAACAATTGAAAAGAGGGACTCCTCCGTAACTCATTTTATGAGGCCAGCATCATCCTGATACCAAAACCTGGCAGAGACACAACAAAAAAGAAAACTTAAGGCCAATACCCCTGATGAACATTCATGCCAAAATCCTCCATAAAATACTGGCAAATGGAATCCAGCAGCACATCAAAAGCTTATCCACCATGATCAGGTCAGCTTCATCCCTGAGATGCAAAGCTGGTTTAACACATACACATCAATAAACGTAAGCCATCACATAAACAGCACCAATGACAAAAACTACATGGTTATCTCAATAGATGCAGAAAGGCCTTTGATAAAATTCAATATCACTTTATGTTAAAAATTCTTAATAAACTAGGTATTGATGGAACATATCTCAAAATAATGAGGTATTTTTGAGAAACCCATAGTCAATATCATAATGAATGAGCAAAAGCTGGAAGCATTCCCTTTGAAAACTAGCACAAGACAAGGTTGCCCTCTCTGATCACTCCTATTTAACATAGTATTGGAAGTTCTGGCCAGGGCAATCAAGCAAGAGAAAGAAATAAAGCATATTCAAATAGGAAGAGAGGAAGTCAAATTGTCTCTGTTTGCAGATGACATGATTCTATATTTTACAAACCCCATTGTCTCAGCCCAAAATCTCCTTAAGCTAATAAGCAATTTCAGCAGTCCCAGGATACAAAATCAGTGTGCCAAAATCACAAACATTCCTATACACCAACAATAGACAAACAAAGAGCCAAATCATGAGTAAACTCCCATTCACAACTGTTACAAAGAGAATAAAACACCTAGGAATACAGCTTACAAAGGATGTGAAGGACTTTTTTAAAGAGAACTACAAAACATTGCTCAAGGAAATAAGAGGAGACACAAACAAATGGAAAAACATTCCATCCTCATGGATAGGAAGAATCAATATCATGAAAATGGCCAGACTGCCCAAAGTAATTTATAGATTCAAACTACCATTGACATTCTTCACAGAATTAGAAAAAACTACTTTAACTTTTATGTGGAACCAAAAAAGAGCATGTATAGCCAATACAATCCTAAGCAAAAAGAACAAAGCTGAAGGCATAACGCTACCTGACATAAAACTATACTACAAGTCTACAGTAACCAACACAGCACCGTACTGGTACCAAAACAGATATATAGACCAATGGAACAGAAAAGAGGCCTCAGAAATAACACCATACATCTACAACCATCTGATCAACAAACCTGACAAAAACAAGCAATGGGGAAAGGATTCCCTATTTAATAAATGGTGTTGGGAAAACTGGCTAGCCATATGCAGAAAATTGAAACTAGACCCTTTCCTTACACCTTATACAAAAATTAACTCTAGATGGATTAGAGTCTTAAATGTAAAACTCAAAACTATAAAAACCCCAGAAGAAAACCTAGGCAATACCATTCAGGACATAGGCACGGGCAAAGACTTCATGACTAAAACACCGAAAGCAGTGACAACAAAGGCAAAAATTGACAAATGGGATCTAATTAAACTAAAGAACTTCTGCACAGCAAAAGAAACTATCATCGGAGTGAACAGGAAACCAAAAGAATGGGTGAAAAGTTTTGCAATCTACTCATCTGACAAAGGTCTAATATCCAGAATCTGCAAGAAACTCAACAAATTTACAAGAAAAAAAAACAACCCCATTAAAAAATGGGCGAAGGATATAAACAGGCACTTCCCAAAAAAAGACATTTACGCGGCCAACAAACGTATAGAAAAAGCTCAACATCATTGCTCATTAGAGAAATGCAAACTAAAACCACAATGAGGTAACACCTCATGCCAGTCAGAATGGCGATTATTAAAAAGTCAAGAAACAATAGATGCTGGCAAGGCTGAGGAGAAATAGGAATGGCTTTACACTGTTGGTGGGAATGTAAATTAGTTCAATCATGTGTGGCTATTCTTCAAGGATCTAGAACCAGAAATACCATTTGACTCAAATATCCAATTACTGGGTTTATGCTACAGGAGTATAAATCATTCTGTATGTTGATTTTATATCCTGCAACTTTTCTGAATTTGTTTATTAGTTCTCATTAGTTCCAACAGTTTTTTTGGTGGAAGGGGCTTCCATGTATAAGATCGTGTCATCTACAAACAAGGACAATTTAACTTTTTTTTCTTTCTGATTTAGATGCCTTTTATTTCTTTCACTAGCCTAAATTGCTCCAGCTAGGAATTCCAGCACTACATTGAATAGAAGAGGCAAAGTGGGCATCCTTGTCATGTTCTTGATCTTAAAGCAAAAGCTTTTAGCTTTTCCCCATTCAGGATGATGTTAGCTGTGGGTTTGTTATATCTGACCTTTTTTGTGTGTTGAGATATATTCCTTCTATAACCAATTTATGGAGAGATTTTATCATGAAGGAATGTTGGATTTTGTTAAATGCTTAAAATCTATTGAAATCATATTGCTTTTGTCCTTCAGTCTGTTAATATATCATATTTATTGATTTGCATAGATTGAGCCATCCTTGCATCCCTGGGATGAATATTCCTTGGTCATGACAAATGATCTTTTGAATGTGCTATTAAATTTGGTTTGCTAATATTTTGTTGAGTATTTTTGCATCTATGATCATCAAGAATATTGATTTGTAATTTTGTTTTATTGCAGTGTCCTTGTCTGGCTTTGGTAACTGGACAATGCTGGCCTCATAAGTTTAGAAGCATTCCCTCTACTTGAGTTTTTTGGGAGAGATTGAGGATTGATATTAGTGCATCTTGAAATGTTTGGTGAATTCAGTAGTGAAACCATCTGGTTCTGGACTTTTCATTGAACGAAAACTTTTTACTGCCAATTCAGTCTTTTTATTTGTTATTGTTCTATTCAGATTTTCTATTTCTTTATGATTTACTCTTGGTTCTTTGGTTATTTCTCTAAGAATATTATGATGGAGTCTTTTGCAATGTGCTCTTCTGTTTCCCTTATTATTTTTATTTCCAAACAAGTTTTATTTTTCAGATTATTTTGGTCTTTTCTCTTTCCACAGGCTTTTCTCCATTATCTGTTGAGCTTTGCTATCCATTTTTACATGCTTAAGAGTGAAGTCTTTAAAATACCCATTAGAAATTCCATCTATAAGGTTGGAACTTGTCAACTGTAGAGCCTTATTGTAGGGTGACTGAGTAACAAGCAAAGTGTTTTGTGGGAGATTTCACCAATGTCAAGACTTAAAGATTATTTTTTTTTTTCCTTTAGGGACATTCTGCTTCTTCGAAAAAATCTCTCCAACTTCCTACCTGGGGGCAGAAGCAGGGGAAGAGTTATTTCCCTGTCTCTCTGCATTCTGGAAGATAAGAGAACTGGATATGCTAACTTTCAATATGCAGATGTCAATCCAATCAGTCATCCTGTTTTCAGCACCAAAACTGACTCTACACCCAGCTCTGTTGGGAGTAACTGAAATCAGAGATTTTCTACTTCAATTTCTGAAGAAGTTGAACTTCAAGTCCTGAAGAGAGTTATAGATTGGCCCAATGATGGGGTGAGGAAGTAGGGCTGGGAGTAAGAATCAGTCATTCAGCTGGGCTTGGGATGGTGACCCAGGGAGTTTAACTGTTCCACATGCGCATGCCTTGTGCTCATTCCATGCCCCTTTTATTCCTCCCAAGGTAGCTAGTGCCTGCTTTCTAGAGCTTTATAGAGCAAATGTAATGTTCTTCCTTCAGTATCCTCCTCCTCGGGTGCTTAGTTCATACTTTTCTCACCCTGTCTAAGTCAGATTCAATCTTCACCCTCCATATCCCTAAAATTCATTGTCTACTAATGCCTTCTGTTCTACATTTTTTAAATGTTCTTCATTTTGCTGTGCTTTGAGAAGAAACTTAGAGAAATGTATATTTAATCATCCAAATGACCTTGTGCACATCTCTTTCTGCAAAATATGTGACACCTATGTTGTCCTGGTGTGTTTCAAAAATAAAATTTCCCATTTTGTTCTGATAATTCCTTCTTAGCATCAACTATAGTCCTTACACCTAGGGTTCAAAACAGAATTCAAACAAATATAAGTAGATGATCAGGGCTTTCTTTTAATTTTAGTAATCCTTTATAGAAAGTACAGATCCTATTTATAGTACAAGCTTTAGGTATGTATTTAAAAAGAAAATAGACCTTTTTTCTCCATGAATAACCAATTTGACATGCATGACTTTGTTTGCAAATTCACTTACAAGTGAAGAAAATGTTGACAAAAAAAAAAAAATTACACTAAGATAGACCCGGAACAATTTCCCTAACTTCTTGTTAAATTTACCTTGCTCCTCCAGATGAAGCCCTTGAAGAGTAGAAGAAAGTCATTGGTAGCTACTATTTTAAAAGATCTCTAACAGAGGTTGCAGTTAGCCAAGATCGCACCACTACACTCCAGCCTAAGCAACTGAGCTAGACTCTATCTCAAAAAAAAAAAAAATCTCTGAGCTATAAGTCCTTGGCCAGGTGCAATGGCTCATGCTTGTACTGCCAGAACTTTGGGAGGCCAAAGCAGGTGGATCACCTGCGGTCAGGAGTTCAAGATCAGGCTGGCCAACATGGCGAAACCTCATCTCTACTAAAAATACAAAAAAATTAGCCGGACATGGTGGTGTACACCTGTAGTCCCAACCTCTCGGGAGGCTGAAGCAGGAGAATCGCTTGAACCCAGGAGGTGAAGGTTGCAGTGAGCAAAGATCGCGCCAAAAAAAAAAAAAAGAAATAAGTCCAGTGGAGTCTCTAGAACAAGGCATTCCTCATCTTTTGGTAAACTGTGGTCCTGAACCTCAAGTCACTTACTCAAGCTCAGGAGGTGGTAGGAATGTGTCTGGCTCTGGAATATCTGTTGCAACATAAGGTTTTGCATGATCTTCCAAGGGACAAACTTTGTCTTGGCTGAGTTTCAGTACAGGGAGTTTGCATTCTCTGGTGATCAGAAATTAGTCATAGAAAATGACATCTTGGGTTTAATAATTGCAGGGCATTGGAAGGGCATAAACATTTCATTTCTGCTGGCGCTCAAATTGTATAATACATTGTATCATAGGCCACTAAAAGCTTCTGTCACATTTTACCCATTGCCATTATTCAGAAAATCTACCCTCAGGTCTTTTCTTGAAGTGTATGGTTTTTACTTTTTTGTTTTTGTTCTTTTTTTTTAATCCTCTTTTAAACAGCATACTCTATTTTTCCCTTTGCTCACTCATCAGACTTTACCTACAATTCTTCTTTTTATTATTTAATTATATTAATTGTAATAGTAATTATCTTAGACACCATTCCAGTTTACACACTCTTCTGTGATCATTAGAGTGCAAAGCTATTTCTGTTTGCCAATCCTGACCCTTGTTATTTCAGAAACCATGACTTTCTCTGCTCCTCTCCTCTAACCTTCCCTTCAAATTGGCTTCTCACTCCTTTGGAGTTCAGTTGGTTTTTCATTCTAGTTGGATTATTACTCAGGATTATTGGTTAGGTACTCCACTCCTAAGAGAAAGAGCTTTTTCCTCTCAACTTTGTGACCAAAATATAGAATAGTGTGCCTGTTTAAGACAGGAGTGACAGAAACTAGACCCAGTGCCATCCTCATAAATTATGTCCCTAAGCATACATATAAATATGCCTTTTAATTTTTCCCCATTTTAATAGCAAGTTTGCTGAATTTTATCTCTAATGTTCTAGAAATCTAGAAAATGTATTTTAAGAAAATGCAATACATAAAAACACTGATGCTAGAGATTAGATAAATCAAGGCGTTTTCTTGGTTTGGTTTGGTTTTTTACATTACAACAGTATTTTTCAAAAGGATGTACTTTGAAGTTCTTTGACTAGTGGGTTCTCAGACATTTAAGTGTGTATTCACTTAACACTACTTGCTGTAGAATCTGTTGGAACAGACATAATTCAAGGTAGAGTGGCAAGAACACAACGAATTAAATATCTGTCAGAAATAAAAATAAGGCAGCTCTGAAAATATAGTGTAAATTCAATGTAAATATATTCATTAATTTTTAGCTAGTATTTAATAAGTACCCACAACATGCCAAGATATGATGTTTCAATTTATTTTAAAACCACATCTATTGTATAAAGCAAAATATACTCACATAGAATGACATAGTGACATTTACAGGCTTTCTGGTGTATATTTAAATATAAGTCTATGCAGAGAAAGGAATCCTTATATACTGTTGTTAGAAATGTAAATTAGTACAGCCACTATGGAAAACCGTACAGAGGTTCCTCAAAAAACTAAAAATAGAATTACCATATGTTCCAGAAATCTTACTTCGGGTATTTGCCCAAAAGATTTAAAATCAGTATATTGAAGAGTTATCTGTACTCCCATGTTCATTGCAGCATTGTTTAAATAGCAAAGTTATAGAATCAACTTAATCAACTTAAATATCCATCAACAGATGAATGGATTGAATGGATGAAGAAAATATAGTATATACACACAATGGAATATTATTCAGTCTCAAAGAATAAAGAAATTTTGTCATTTGTGAGAATGCAGGTAAAACTGGAGAATACTATGCTAAGTAAAATAAACCAGGCACAGAAAGACAAATACTATATGTTTTCACTCATATGTGGAATCTAAAAAAAACAAATTCAAAGAAGCAGAGATTAGAATGATGGTTACCAGAGGCTGAGGGTGGAAGGACTGGGGGGATGATAGTCAAAGAGTGCAAAGGCTCAGTTAAACCAGACAAATACGTTGGGATTTTCTTTTAAAGATCTATCACACAGCATACTGAATGTAATTGGTAATTGTTTATTGTGCATTTTAAAAATACTAAGAGGGTGAGCATGGTGGCTCAAGCCTATAATCCCAACACTGGGAGGCCAAGGCAGGCAGATCACTTGAGTCCAGGAGTTAGAGACCAGCCTGGACAACAGAGCAAAACCTCATCTCTATAAAAAATACAAAAACAATTAACCAGGGGCGGTGGCATGTGCCTGTAGTCCCAGCTGCTCAGGAGGCTGAAGTGGGAGGATCATCTGAGCCCAGGAAGTCAAGGCTGCAGTGAGCCATGATCACACCACTGCACTCCAGCCTGGGCAAAGAAAGTGAGACTCTGTCTCAAAAATAAATAAATAAATAAATAAATAAATAAATAAATAAATAAGATAAAGTCACTAAGAGTATATTTCAAATGTCCTCAGCAGGAAAAATAACTATTTGAGGTGATGGATATGTTAATTAGTTGATTTAATTATTCTGCATTATACTCACAATTATAACTTTGTAACCCATAAATAAATGCAACTTTAATTTTTCAACGTGAAAAAATTAATATAATAAATGCATGTATGTCTGATCTCCAAGAATAAATCTTTGAACACAAAAAGCAGTAGTGCTGAATTAAAATAACCACCAAAAATCATCACCAAAACCTTCAAAAGTCTCCCCAACAATTTTTTTCTAGCTTTTACTTCTTACTTTTTACTTCTCACTTCTAGCACGTAGCACATATCACTTGTTTTGAATCTGACTATATGCCTTTTAATAAGCTTATGTAAAGAGACAAAGAATTTTTGAAACCATAATTTTTTACTGGCTTAGGGACAGAGTATTATTGTACATATGACTTTGGGCAAGTCATATAACTTCTCTGAGCTGCCATTTCACATGTGTTTCATGTGTTAAACATGAATATTTTATTATAAGATTAGTGTGTCAGGATTCACTGAAGTAATGTATGTAAAACAGCAAATATAGACCCTGGCAAGAATAAGTGATCAATAAATAGAAGCTGAGTGATTTGATAATGACGATGATGCAACCGCATCTTTAATTGTTTCATATGTGTATATTTCTCCTCTTCCTCTAGACTGCAAATTATTTGAGAGCAGGAATGATGTCACTTTTTTAATGCCAACAATCGAGTACAGTATTAGGCAAATAATATCTGCTCTATAGATATGCATTTGGTTGAATCAAAAATAACTATATCCATTGACAGAAGTGCATTTTTTTCTTACTGAAACTGAAAGTATAAGCAATATCTTATCTAAAACACGACTCGAAATGTCTCAAGCACTGGAATAAATGTCTTCTGAAGAAAGCAATGATAATGGTGATGATGATAATAATAACAGCAAATTGCATTTCGGTGCTTTTTATGTGCCAAATGCTGTTAAAAGCACTTTACATGCATTAACTGATATAATCCTTTCAACAAACCATACAAGGAAGGTACCATTCTTATTCTTGCTTAACGAATAGGGAACTGAGGGTGAGAGAGGTTAAGTGATTTCCCGAGGTCACACGGCTGGTACGCGACAGAGGCGGGATTTGAAACCAAGAACATCAGCTGCAAAGTCCGTGCACTTCACTGCTAGTCTGCACTGTAGCTATGGTAGATTAAGGGAGGAAAAGGAGGAAGATTTTTTTTCCGAGGTACAGAAAAAGGACAGATTAAATCTAATGAAATGGGTCACGGACCTTTATGCTTCTCTGCTAATTTGTTTTTAATCTCAGCATAGTGAAATGATTGTGAAAGTATTCTCTTCCTCCCTGAGGAACAAATTTGTGCAGGAAAATACTTTAATTAATACTCATCATGCAGTTCAGGCCAAAAGACAAATATATATCACTGTGGAAGAAAGCATCCTGTTGCATTTTAAACCACTTGAACTTTAGAGATGCCAGATTGAACCCCAAGCTCCAAACTTAGTGGGCTCTGAGTTCCCTTGCCTCTAGCAACATAGTATTGTAGTCTGCCATAGAACTGGGCAGCTAGGGTTCTTAGCTTGTTATTGATTGTTGTTTTATCACTATCTCCCTGCAGTTTTTATAGACACAGGACCAGAATTTTTCTCAAATATCAATCTTTTGCTTCCAACTCCATGAAATCTTCAAATTATTTGTTAAGGGAATGCCAGCTATCTATATAATGGTGATCTTTATATTGATTTTAGCAGGTATCTGCAAATTCTTTCCGTGCTGTATATTTAATAGTAAATATTTTAGGCTTTGCAGGCTGCCTCTGCCGCAACTACTCGACTCTGCCTTTACAGTGTGAAAACAGCCTTAGACAATAAATAAGTTAAAGGGTGTGGCTGTGTGTTAATAAAACTTTATTTGCAAACAGGTAGTGGGCCAAATTTGGTCCCTAGATTGTGGTTTGCTGATGCTTAATTACAGTAATGCCCACATTTTGAAGACCAAATCATTCTTGAATCTTTGCATTTTACCTGCTACTTTATTCCAACATAAATTATCTTATTCAATTATCCCAGAAGCCCTTACATATGAAAAGAAAAAAAGGCTCAGGCAGGTTAAGTGGACAATGGTTAAACGTGTAGTAAGTTAAGGAGAAATTACAAAGCAAAGAAATAAACCTAAGTCATTTGTTTACAAACTCCTTGCTTTCTCCTCTGCATCTTACTCTGCCTGATATAAAAGTTGGAAGGACTGCTTCAGCCCAATAGCTGAAGTTGCAGTGACCTGTGATTGCACCATTGCACTCAAGCCAAGGTAACAGAGTGAGACCCTGTATTAAAATAAATACATAAGAATGAAAAGGAAGACTGGAGAATAAATGCATGCCAGTCTGATACCTCAAGACCATAAGGCCATAATTAATAGCTAGTTTGGGTTCAAAGTCCTTTTTATTTTTAAATCAGTTTTATACTTAATCTGTGTCTTGCTATTATGAAATTAAATTCAAACTAGTGTGTTTATATGAAACTTTTCTTGTGAAATTCTGACTTCTTAAGCTGCAGGGTTACAAACTATCAACCTCAAGACTATGATATTTGTTTTACTTTGTTTTAGTAAATTATATTTATTCATGATATATTTGGTAAATGATGTTTAATTTACTCGTAGATTTAACTGATATCACGGGCCTTTTTTAAATGAACTGAACCTGGAGTTAAGAAAAAAATGTCTTTTTTATCCTTGTCTAATTGTACAAATAAAATAGTAATTATAATGTAGTCTTTTTAAAACAATGCAGAATCTTACCATTTTCTCCTAGTTTCTCTACCAATATTTTTTATTCTAATACTCGCCACTGATGTCTATTGAGAATACCCAGTATTGGTCACTTCTGAAGGGCATCTGCCTTGAAAATCCAAAGTAGCAACTTTTTTTAAAAGAAATGGTTGGAAGGCTGCAACAATATCCTGGAAACTTCACCTAGATGCTGAGAAAAGGCTAATTTGTTCCTAGGAAGTAGGGTTTAGTTTTGTTTCGGTGTTTTTTAATCTAAAAACCTTGTAAAAATAAATTTTTTAGTTTTATGTCCAATAGTAATTATAAATCATTCCTTGAGTTTTCTAAGTTGGAGCATCATGTGGTACTTTCAGAATAATAATTAACCATGCTTTCATTATTCCTCAAAAAGAAAACTATTATAAGGTGTTCTGTCAACTCAATAAAAAAAAGAATACCCATTATAGGTTTTTAAGCAGAAAGATAGAATGAAGGAGTTGCTTTTAATTCATACAGTAGAGGTATGCAGGCTGGTTATTATTAGACAGCATTGAAATGGTGTAACACTAGTGTCAGAGCTTGGTCATTTGGAACCCAAATTAGAATAGAAACAGTAATGATGGAGAGGAGGCAGATACTGTTCTAACGTGAGCAGAAATCCTATATCCCAGGATGTAACGGATTAAATGCCTTTAGACTTAAAGAGCCTTAAACTGTATGTCTAATAATGACTGCACTTCAGAAGATAAGTCATCCAATAAGATTTTTTTTAACTCCAAGTGTATTAGTCAGGGGTCTCCATATAACAGGATGTGTGAGTATGTGTGCATTTAGATAGAGGATAGATAGATAGATAGATAGAGCAATAGATAGATACATACCTACTTTATTAATATAAAAATATAATATTTCATATAAGGTTTGTACCATTATAGAGGTGAACGACTCTAAAGTCTACACCTGCAGTGGACTGGCAACTGGAGACCCAGGAGAGCCCATGGTACAGATGAAGTCCAAAAGCAATGTGCTGGAGAATTCTTTCTTGTTCAAAGAGGCCTTTCTTTTGTTCTATTCAAGCCTTCAACTGATTAGATGAGGCTCACCTACCATATGGAGGTTAATGTGCTAACTCGAAGTTCACTGATTTAAATGTTAATCTCATGAAAACCACCTTCAAAGCTGACACATAAAATTACACAACAAGGATGGCAAACAATTAGTTGCAGATCCCAGCTGAAACTTACTAGTTATATGACCCTAAGTAAGGCAGGTAGTTTCTCTAAAACTCAGTTCCTTATTAGTGCCACTTCAGAGAATGGCTGTGAAGCTTAAATGAGAAAATAAGTATAACACGCTCAAAATAGTCCCTTGCTACAAATAAGACTCATTAAATGTTATTTAAAATGACCACTACTAGAATTATTTAAAGAATCCTGCTGACCAGAAGTAGTCACATTATCCAGTTAAGTAAATAAAGTGTATTCAGGATTGGGATTGACTGATTAGTTTTATATTTAGATACATTGTTCATGCCATTACAGGGAGGAGGGAACACGGGATAAGGAGGGTAGAATAGTAATACATTCTTCCTGATAAATGTAATATTGATTTGTGCATCCAAACATGGTATAACTCACATGGAACACTGCACTCCCCTAAATATCACCCTAATGGACTTGGAGGAGGTCATGAGGAAAGCAGGCAGAACGTTACTGTATGAGAATAGTATTCAGTCTTCTGTCTAGCAAAGTCTTGGTGAAAAATATGATCAAAGTTTTAAAAACCAAGAAAACTACAGGTGAGGTGAACTGGGGCTTCTCCAGCAAATGCAAAAGTCTGTGTGTTTAGTCCTAGAAGCTGTAAAAGGATGATTTAAGGACGATTCACTATACATGCCCCATATCCGATAAATCAGCAAATCTCCTTGGCCCATTACCTTTTAAATATTCTCAGAATCCTACCACTTTTCACCACCTCCCCTGCTAAGATTTTGGTCTGAGCCACTATTCTCTCTGGACTGCATTATTTCAGTAGAATCCTAATTGGCGGTTCTACTTCCAGTCTTGCCTCCCTGTGAAGTTTTCCCAACACAGCCAGCAAATTGTTTCAAACAAGTCATTTCTTTCTTAAAACCTTCCAGTGACTTCCCATCTTACTCAGAGAGCAAAAGCCAAAGTCCTTAAAATGGCCAGCAAGATGCTCCACAATTAGGCCCCTCGTTATCTCTGCTGCCATCTACGGCCACCCTCCAGCTGTCTCTGCAGCATGATAGCCTCCTTGCTGTTCCTTGATGTTCAGGCCAGCTGCTTCCCCAGGACTTTGTGCCCCCTACTCACTCAACCTGGAACCTTCTTCTCCCAGATGCTACATGGCTTACTCCTCACTTTCCTTTGGGCTTTACTGAAATTCCACCTTTGTTTTATTGATTAATTGATTGATTGAGATGGAGTCTCACTCTGTTGCCCAGGCTGGAGAGCAGTGGTGAGCTCTCAGCTCACTGCAACCTCCAACTCCTGGGTTCAAGCAATTCTCCCGCCTCAGCCTCCTGAATAACTGGGACTACAGGCACGTGCCACCATGCCCATCTAAATTTTTGCGTGTGTGTGTTTTTAGTAGAGATGGGGTTTCACCATGTTGCCAGGTTGGTCTCAAACTACTGACCTCAAGTGGTCTGCCCACCTCAGCCTCCCAAAATACTGTGATTACAGTCTTGAGCCACCACACTCTGCCATCAAATGCCACCTTTGATGAGGCTGTCTCTGGCCACCCAATTTGAGACTGAAATCCTCCTCCCTGCACACCCCAAATACTTCCCTTCCTGCTTACTTCCCCATGGCTCACTTATTACCATCGATTTTAATATTTTTGTAATGACGATCTTTTATTTGGAATATAAACCTAAGGAGGGAGCAGATATTTATCTCCCATTCTGTGCCATTCTCCTCCCTGCTGGATCCTCAGTGCCTAGAGCAACGTACTTGGCACAGAGTACATACTTAGTAAATATTTGTTAAATAAATTAATGATTATCTTCTAGTAAAAGTACTAAGCTCTGAAAGCAAAACATGTATGCAAAAGAAAAAAGTGCTCATGAATTTCTGATGACTAATCCTCAAAGAGGATTCAAACCATGTGGTTTGAAGGTTCATACCATGCAAAGCTACCATGGCCTTCCAGTAAATACTCTGTGCCACTCTAAGATGCAAAATACAAAGCTGAATGGGCCACTTCATCATTTCAGTACAGCAAGTGCTATGTTCTGCTCTGACATCCACTGTGCCTAACATTAGTCGTCAACACAGCTACTTCCCGTAGCTAAATTTTGAAAGGTGGCATTTAAAATGATAGGTTCTTTTTATCTGTTCTCCTCCCTTGCTAAAAGCTAATCAAGGGATAAGCGCTCGATGGTATGAAAACCATCACCATGGTAAATGTTCAAATGACAAGGAAGATTGCCACGAGGTTTCAGATTTCCTGCAGCATGCCTATTTTTTGCATAGGGAAAAAAAAAGTTTTCATAATCCAAATCCATTCCTTTTCAGATGCCTGCTGCCTGTGTAAATACCGCTTAGATAAATGACTCCGTGTCCAATGTATTTGTTTCCCCGCAGTTGTTAAGAGTTCTCAGAGCAGTTGCTGCCTCAGTCAGTACCAGGGGCTCTCTCTCCACTTACCAGAGTCCTAATGCCCTACTTTTGTCTCCTATCCAGATGGCATTCATTACAGGGAGAAATGCCACCAACAGGTGCTTCTTGTGCCTGGAAATGCCATCCTGAAATTCAAGGAAGAGATCATCTTCTTTGCGCCTTAGTGGTGTGTGTGGGTTTAATTGTGTGCGTGGTTTGAGAAGCTTATACTGTGCTCAAATATTTCTTGACACTCATATGTTTGCTCCTCATTCTTAGAAAAATGTATCCAAATAGCAGAAAATTGCAACCTCATCATCTTAATTTTACTCCTGCAGATCTAAGTGCCATTAGAAGAGAGAAAATATTTTTCGTAAGTCCGTACAAACCAAGTATTCCAACAATAGAACTGAAATGGAAAAAACTACGTTGCTAGAGAAGCTCTTGAATATTCTCTAACCAAGTACATTCCTTCACTGACATCTTCTAAATTGGCAAGCAAAACCTTTCCCTTTGAAAACTCTGTAAAATCTCCCTTCTCTTTCGGAAGTTAGGTTTTCTGTTAGTTCCACAGGCTGGGATTAGTTGGTCACACTCTAAATCCGACTCCTCGTTCTGTCACTGAAGAACTCTGCTTCACCACGTGCAAAACAACCGTTTTGCCGTGGAAAAAAAACAAACTGACATTCAGCTCATTGATCTTAGGAAAAATTACTGAAGATGGTGGGGGAATTTGCTCCCGACAGAAAGAATGACTTTCAAGCCTCAAATGATGCAAAATCCTTTCTGTAGCACACATTAGCGATAATCAGGATGCGTTGCTATGGTTCAGTAGAAATCAGCACTGAACTTCACAGAACTCTTTCAACCTTTCCTCTCTCACTGTGTAAATGTGAAAGTAACAATAAATCTTGTTGACAATTACTTCCATGTCTATTGGCAGGAAGTCAGCAGCCGTTTGAAGAGTATTGTGAGCAAGACGTGCAGAGGAGCCAACACCCATTAACTATCTCCCTAGTTTCTCCTGTGACTTGGAGAACATATTATTTTTCCCCAGAGAGCAACCCTTCCAAATGGTGAATTAGTAATATTAGCACCAAATACTACTAATTTGTCAGCTAAGCTGTGTTTTCCTATAGCGCTTGCAGTGGGGGCTGATGACCCCTTTGCAACACAGCTGAGTAAAGATGAAAATCCAAAGATGTTTTATTTATATGATTGTGCCAGGCTTTACAAAAACACATTAAGACAGTCACAGAAGTGACTTAGTTACAGTTCAGAACATTCACCCAGACTGCAAGTAGAATCTCGACATTTCAGCCTAAAGCCTCCAATAAAGGTGACATTCTGGTAGCACCACAGCTATGTTTGAATTTCACAAATGAAATTAAGTTTTAATTAATTCAGTCATTTTTCTATATGAAAATCCCAAGCTCATTAAAATTGACAAATAAGTTGTTCATCCCTTTCAAACTCTCTCAGGGTTTTATGAAGAACCAGGGGCCGAGAGCCAAGTGGGGAAGGGAAGGAGGAAGGTGTCTAGAAAGCCCCACAACTGTTTCCATCTGACACCGGTGCCCCGCACAGGAGGCCAAGGCAGGATGCGTGCTCCCAGCTGTGGTGTCAGCTGCTGTGCAGAAGCGGTGGAATGTCTAGTTGCTTGCTTGTTTCTAAGAGCACAGATGCTACCAATGTTTCAAAGTCAGAAAGGGGTGTTTGGCATCGATTTTGAGGCCTGAGTGGTTCATCAGAAACTGTGCCCTGAATTTCATTTAATCAAAAGACCTCACCTTAGGAAATAACTCTCCCCTACAGAGCTTAAAAGCCAAAAAGTACACCATTTCCTGTGGCCCCCACACTTACCAGCTAAAAGAGCCGCCCCTAGGAGAACAAATCAAAGGGTGGAAAAAGATTTAGAGTGTAGACTGCCCAGTGACTCCATGTGTCATAGAGACATTAGTTTCTTTTTTTACTGATGCTCCTTCCCAAATGATTTTCCAAGGACAAGATAATTCATGGGGAAAGTTCATTACCAGTTATTTTCCAAACCAGGACACTTTTGAGAGTGCTAGTGGGTGCTTAGTAGGAATACACTAGAACAATGGGTATAACCCACTACTACCCAGGGCAAACTGGAGCACAGTCTCCCTACCCAAATGAATGCTTAGGACTTTGGTGACAGAAAACATGCTTGTGGGTGGTTGGCAAGGGTAAGCAGACTGAATTCTTTCCTCTTTGGTAGAGGACTGAGAATAAGAATCGAGTGATCCACGCTTCTTCAATCGCAAGCACTTATTCTCACCCAGAGTTTAACACGTTACTGAGCTTGGTATTAGATTGCAATCCATACTTGTTCAGTTCAAATGTTTGCTAATATTAAAACTGACATAATCATGACAGTACCTGTTGTTTGGGTTTTCCAAGTCTGTTTCTTGGCTGTGGAGCACATGTGTGGCTTTAGGAATAGATTTGTAATCTGCATTTGAAAAGCAGGAATAAAAAAGGATGAAGTAAATACAGGCTTTTGAGTCATCACACTTCCTTACTTTCTAAGTGAGTTTAGCAAGTGACCTAGGCTCCGTGAGTTTTAATTGCCACTTCTGTAAAGTGGTAATAATAGAACAACCTCACAGGGTTCTTAGAAGGATTAAACAAGGTAAATATGTGTATTTAATCATTTAGCACAGGAGCTGGCACTTAGAAATCAGTTGATAGTTCATAGCGGTATTAATAACATTATTCTAATTAGTAGAAAGACAACTGGCCTGAGGTCTGTGCTCCATAGCCCTGGATTTCTGTTGTTAGGGGTCTTTTGTTATCCTGTAGTTCATTGTACAGATACTACAGTTTCAAGGGAGAGGATCATAGTATACAAGTAACAAAGGACTGCCTTGCTAAAAAAAACTACTTGTACTTTGTTTTCACTATTTTACAACAGGTTAACTAATCAACCATAAGGACAATCAGTTTCTCAAAACTTGCCTGAAGACTCAAATCTATAAAGCAGCTTTCCCTGGATATTTAAGTTTCAAAATGAATGCAGGTATTTATATGGTTCCCTTCTAGCATTTTTACATGTATAATATTTCTTTGTGTAATTCTTTAGGAGGTGCCCTAAGAGAGTTTTAGATGACCCGTTAGGCTGGATGTAGAGAGGGGTTGGGGAAAGGCCTCTGTAGGGTTTCTCCACTCAGAAAGGGAGGGGGGATGAGCTAACCATGAAAAATCTAATATAATATTGGATCATATGAGGTTTCAACTGGCCTTTCGGTTCTTTCCCAGATGCTAGAAAGCCAGAGACCCAATAGATCTTCTTTCAGCTGACAGTTCTTCGCACCTTGTAATGCCCTCAGCAAAACTGTTTATAAGTAGTGACAACATCTACAGACAGTTTGTTCGTTGTTCTCCCACCTTCTCTTAGGAAAGTGATATGTCCAAACATAAACTTGAAATAGTAGCTCTTTCTTGTATGAGTCAAGCCCCAGTGATGAAAACTCAAACAGCAAGAAAAAGTGTGTTAAGTCTGTAGAACAATGATTCCCAGACCTGTCGACGCTCACCTTTACATGAGGATAAGCAACCTACTCCTCTTTTTTCACATTTCATCAGGAAAATGCATACAATAATACCTGCTTATATATTTTCGGTTTAAGTAATCTTCTTGAAGAGGTAAAGATAAAAATTTATAGGACAAGTGCATCAAAAACAACAGCAGCGGGATAGTCCTTTTCCCAGCCAGTCTGAAATCAAACCCTTAATTTTCCAGCATCTTATGATCCTGGGCAACTTTGAAAGTGAGTTTTTCAAGGAAAGAGTACCATAGAATCCCCAAGGAGCAGATAGATAGAAGCCTTTCACATTGAAGTCTGAAATTGAGCTTATATGGGGAAGCAATTCATACATTTGTCTGTCAAATCCATGGCAGAATAAACCATGAACTCTGAAAAGCATCTCAGCACACACAGACCTAAGACTGCATGGTGTGACAGGGACCTGTGATGGAAAGTGGGGTTTTAGTAATTCGTTCTCACAGTGCTATAAAGAACTACTTTCGACTGGGTAATTTATAAAGAAAAGAGGTTTAATTGATTCACAGTTCCACAGGCTGGGGAGGCCTCAAGAAACTTACAGTCATGGTAAAAGAAGAAGCAAGCATGTATTACCATGGCAAAGCAGAAGAAAGACAGAGAGAGTAGAGGAAGCGCCACACTTTTAAACTATCAGATTGCATGAGAACTCACCTACTATTACAAGAACAGCATGGGGAAATTCTGCCCCGATAATCTCATCACCTCCCACCAGGTCCCTCCCTGACACATGGGGATTACAGTTCAACATGTGATTTGGGTGAAGATACAGAGCCAAACCATATCTGGGGTGATGTTTAATAGGGTCCTAGGTCTAGCGTCATCCCTGATAATGGGCTAATATACAATTGATAATATCCATTCAACTGTCTGGACTAATTAGATGTAAGTTTTATATGCATGGACCTTAAGCAGTATGCAAACTCTACCATGGTCTTTGTTTTCAAGTAATTCTTAACAAAAAGTAATTTGTTATTTGAGAATAATTTTTGACAATTTTTCTAGACATGAGAGGTATCATATTTTACCAAAAATATTAACTAACCTATTAACTAACTCTTTTATTCACACCACTAGCATATTTTTTGCCAGTCACTAGGCTAGATGATTCAGAGGCATGCACCATCATGCCTGGCTTTTTTTTTTCTTTTTTTTTTAATAGAGATGGGGTTTCATATTGGTCAGGCTGTTCTCAAACTCCTGACCTCAAGTGATTCACCCACCTTGGCCTCCCAAAATTCTGGGACCTGGCTTTTTTTCTCCTCCTTCTCCTCCTTTTTCTTTAGACAAGGTCTCACTCTGCTGTCCATGCTGGAGTGCAGTGGCATAATCATGGCCCATTGCATCCTCGACTTCTCAGGCTCAGGAGATCCTCCCACCTCTCAGCCTCCTAAGTAGCTGGGACTACAGGTGTGTACCACCATGCCTTTTTAATTTTTGTATTTTTTTATAAAGATGGGATTTCACTATGTTGCCCAGACTGGTCTCAATCTCCTGGGCTCAAGCAATCCACCCAAGAGGCAACTTGAAACAAGACATATGAAGTGTTATCAAGGATGAGATACTATAGCTGAGGAGCCAGATATATAAGAAACAATTATAATGAAATGTAATGACTTCTGCAGTAGACCTGCATAGGAAGCTATGGTAAGATACAAGGCATGACAAATTTATCAGAAGGAAAAATTTATTTCCTGAGCTTCAAAGAGAAGTAGGAGTTTATAGAAGTAGAAAATGGAATTCCTGGCTCAAGAAAGTAAATGTAATAATAATTTAATATATTTTGTGTCCCAACTATGTATCAGGTGGTATGCTCAGGACTTCACAGATATTATTTCAATTATTCCTAACAAAAAATCCAATGATAATATATTCCTCATATAGATGAGGAAGTTGTAGTACAGAGAAGTTAAGCAACTTGCCCAGGATGACACAGCAATAAGGTGGTAGAGCTGTCGGGAGAGCTTTGAAGAGTATAGTATATTAATAAACTGTCCAAGAGTCTGATATAGTATAATACATTATGCATAAGATTAAACAGAAAAGGAGAATTT
This sequence comes from Cacajao melanocephalus, assembly GCA_963573385.1. NCBI lineage: Eukaryota > Metazoa > Chordata > Mammalia > Primates > Pitheciidae > Cacajao > Cacajao melanocephalus. The sequence goes on from CAUYLG010057098.1 coordinate 71,553, forward strand.
GTAAACTGCCCAGGAAGGTAGGGGAGTGAATGCACTAGAAACATTTAATACTGTTACTCAGCAGCAGTAAAAGCCCACTTTCCTCTTCTTGGTTATGAACATAAAATGAAACCATGCTGTGTGATTTTGTGTTTGTTTCTAATTATATACACCTGTATAATTTCAGGTGTAAAGTACGCAAAGGGTTGGATACAATCAAGGTTTTGGTATTCTCAAGTGAGTACAACAAAGCAAGCATGGGGTGGGGTTAGGGATGTCTGCAAGGCATAATTATAATAGTTGGTTGTCAAGGACGTTGGGTTGGTGAGGGAAGTGCAAAGTAATCCTCCCAGTAGATTAGATGTTACAGTGGTAACTAAAGATCATTGAGGATGGGGAAAGAGAGACAGAGTGAAAGAAAGGCCTGGAACTCTAGGAGGGGAGGTGGTGTACAAAGAACATGAGGCAGGAAATTCAGACTCTGGGGAGATGCCGTAACTGCTAATGATCGGATTTAGCTCTAAGTGTATGATCTCAGAAGGGAAGGAAACAAGTAAGGTAAAAGTAAGGATTCTGAGCAGACAGGAAGTCAAGGAACTGAGGAGCCAAAGTTGGATCAACTCTGTCATATTGAAACCACCACAAATGAAATTATGAAGTCAAAGGTAATCTTGGACAATGAAGTCATGAAGTCAGAGGTGATCTTGGACAGAGCGGCCGTGAACTAGGAGCAAAAGTCCTCAAAGAAAGAAAGAAAACCATCCAGACATCAGTAGATATCAGCAACAATGGGGCCAGCTGACAGACTGAGATCAAGCTTGAGTTTTCTTAGAGTGGAGGGGGAAGAGACTGTTCTAGAAGCAGCAAGAGAAGCCAGAGCAACCACTCCACCCCCAGCTGGTGGGCAGAGGCTGTGGGGAGGCCACAGTAATAACCACCCAAGAGGGATGTCAGAATGTAAGTCCTCAGAGGAGCACCAGATTCCAATTCAAATGAAACAACGAAGACAATAGTTACAGATTAAGTCAACAATATCGATATTTTGCTTATAATGGAACAGACGTCCCATTAGAAGGGAAGGAGGCCAGGTGTTTGAAGGAAGGGTAGGTTAAGCTATGTGGGATTAGAGTGTAGCAGAAACAGGGTGAAAAAGGAGACCCGCTCACATCCTATTGCTGCCTTTCTGTATCCTTCTGAGCTTTAAGTCCCTTCTAAAACAGAAATCCCTTCCTGGCTGTGGATTTTTTGACCATTTTCTTTTGCCTAGAAAAAGGCAAGACCTGTAAAAAATTACTCAGTTTGCTTTCGTTTTAAATCACCCAAGAGTTGGATGTTACTCCAACAGTAAGCAAGGAGGATGGAAGAGGAAAGGTTAATGAGTCTTTCTCTAAAAACCAACAAATCAGATTCTCATCAGAAACACAATGGTCTTGGTTATTGTTAGGTAAGGAGAGAAAATTTAACATGAAAAAAAATAAAAGGAAATCATCCAGAAGAAAACAAAAGGTCAAAGAACTGCCTTATCCTTTTTAATACTTGGGGCCTCTGTTGAGCAGGGAAAAATTGAAAGAGACATTATTGCCATTTCTTGCCTCTGCTTGTCCCATTTTGGTTGCTTTATCTCCACCTATAACTTAGAGAGAGCAATTATAAACAAATGCGGCCCAGCATGAGCACCTCTCTGGCAGCCTCTCAGGGTCCATTGTCTCCTTCCACCTCCTGCACCAGCAGAGTGATGCATGGCCCTTGGATGTCGGCTGGAGGAAGAGCTAAGGAGGAAAGCGGCCTGTGATTTAAACCCATGCCTGCCTTTGTCCGCTCCACATGGAACTCCATCAGGAAGGGAGCCTGGACAAAGCTTTGCTCCTTTAAAATACAGGAATGGATATGGGATATATGATGAGCATACAGAGTGATTCAAGGGGAAAAAAAGCGATAGAAATCATTTCCCATTACAATCCTTGTGAATTGCCTTAAGTCTCTAATATAGATCGCCTGGGAAATAATTTAAAAGCATTTAAAAATATCTTCCATTTTCTATTATGAGCCTTTAGACTTCCACAGTTTGAAAGAGTGAAGAGACTATAGCTTAGAAAACTAATTACAAAACATAAAAATGCTCAAGTCTAATGGAACATATCAGATTGGAGGAAGATTCCAGCAATGGCATGCAGTATTATAAACGTAGCCCAAATGAAAGAAGGAGCCTCATCTGAAAAGAAGACAGCAGTTCCTACCTAAATGTCTTGTTCTCGACATCTTTGTTTTACATTCTCTTTGTTCGTGTTGGCTTACTAATTAGCTGTGATTTTTTTTTAATGCCCCTTACAGTAGGTTAATTTTGTCTAACTCACCAGCAGGGGTTTTTGTAATACATAATTCACAGAGCAATGTCAATGATTAAAATTCTTTCATTAACACAGCACCTTAAAGATAATAAATATGAAGCATTTAGCTCCGAATCTAAATGTAGTGTAGAAAGCCTAATTCTGCATGGAAAGAAATGCATGCTTAGATGACTTGGCATTGCCAAACAAAATGGAATCTGGGTTTCAGAGTACTGCAAACACGAAGTTGAGTACATCAAAGAGCACTTATTTTGAGCACAATGATATAGCAGGGGGTTTCCAGAGAAAATCTAGTAACATACTTAAAAAATGCAAAACATGCAGCTAAAAGTGCTCTTTTCCTGCATTTTCGTGGACAGTCCTGTGGCCTTGTGGATGATCAGTTGGAGAGAGGGTCAACGTGTCTTAGGCTGAAAGTTCTCAGTAGGGGGGTGAAAGTTGCCTTGGCCTTTCTATGCCATTTCCCTTCACCCTCTTCAAGAATTTTAACAGGTTTGACTCGTCAGAATCCAAGAAGAGCAATGCAGTAATTAGAGTTAGAATATGAAATTTCATTTTGAAAAGTTTTAATAACTCTTAGAACATCTGTTCCTCTGAACTCTATCACTTCCTTTACACCTATACCCAAGCAATTCTTATATTTCATTTTGCTAAGTACAAGCTCTGTTTGCTTCTGTGTATTCAACCTGATACAAAAAGGATAATAATCACAGATGCCTTGGCAACAGCAGCCTGGAAAACAGAGAATCTGATCACTAAATGTGATTCTGCTTAGAGCCTTTTCCCCAACGTATTATTTTTTTTCTCTTTCTCTTCTCCAAAGATGAATCAGATTTTTTTTTATTGACTATGTTTGAGGGATGGATAGATGTATTTTAAGTAGTAATAACAATAGCACTTTTTGATTCAAAACATTTTCTTGCATTAAATATATCAGTTGAGGGTGACTTTTCACAGAAGCAGATTAAAGGTCAAAGACATGAAAGTAGAATTAAAAACTACAAAATTGTCACCCAGTCCAAAGATTATGGCTCAAATTTAACAGGTGGCCCTAACTTTATGCATTTTCTACTCTCAGCTATGGTTCTAACAGATTTGTCTCCGGAACCAAAATGCAGCATCAAACTAAGCCTTCAATTGGCATTTTGAGCTGGAGAGACACGGAACCGGGTGAGTAAAGGAGGTTCCCCAATATGTCATCCATTCAAGTAAATAGCCTGTCCACTTCAAGAGGGAGGTCAGCAGCAGGCCAGTCAGAGGAAATGTTCATGAACTTGTCCCTGCTCTGTAATTTGCCTGTGGCTAATTTCATGATTTCTATTTTTAATGTGTGGTTGCTCCCATCGCTCTCATAAGCACAAATAATTGCTCCCATTTTTTAAAAGAAAGAAAGCAGCAAATAGCCCCTTTGTAAGGCCAGCCACTGAGCTAGCTACTAAAATTAACATTGCATTCCACTAAGTGAAATTTGCTACTGATCAACACATTAGCAGGAAAGTTGTAACCAATGTTTCTATTTTTTAAATGACAGGCAAACTTAGTTCTTTTAGCCCCGGCAGACTTTTTAAACTAGAAGTGTTTTAATTTCACACATATAAACCAAAAAGAATTGATTTTTCTTTTCTTGTTTCCACTTATGGATTAAAGCCTGGGTAGCTTGCCAAGCTTGGTCAACCAATTTCTGTTAACGATAACAGATGAGGTGGGTGCAGACTGACTGATATGCATAACCATTGGGCAGTACATACACATGATTCAAATAAATCAAGAATTTTATATGGATAGATTTAATCATAACTCGAGCATCTGAATTTGTGGCTCTTTAATACCACATAAAAGAGAATGGTAAAAGGCTAAGAGTAAAGCCTTTATGTCAAATCAATCTCCTTCCTACTGAAAAGATTGAGTTTGGGATTCTTTCTTCTTCCTGGAGAGTCATGGCTATGTCTAACCAGAGTGGTCCTCGTATCAAAAACTTGATTGACTATTTTTAAATCTAATATTCAAAGCTCTGTTCATACAATCGACCTCCTCCCCCATAGACAACCATAATAAAAAGCTTGATTTGGGCTCTAAATCAGTGGGTCTCTATATAGGTCTAAAGTAATAGCCTTTCACTCTCTTACGCAGCCCTTCAACCTTAGTATTTGTTGAGTTCCTACTACAGGTCTAGATGTTCATGGTAAGAACTTTGTGTTTTACTTTGAACTGGAAAATATTTTTCTTTCTGTCTTTCTTTCTTTCTTCTTTTTTTCTCTTTCTTCCTTCCTTCACTTCCTTCCTTTCTTTTGTTCTTTCTTCTTCATGACGGGGAAGGATTTTAAATTGAAGAGTGACATAATCTGTCATCAGTTTTATCAGGATCACTCTGGGTGTTGTATTGAAAAGAAACTTCACTGGAGCAAAGACAGAAGCAAAGAAGACCAACCAGTCAGAAGACCAATGCAACAGTTCAACAAAAAGATGATGGCTTGACTGGATGGAAAATGTCAGAGATTATGGAAAGTGACCAGATTCAGATATATTATGAAACTTGAATATTATGAATTCTGAATCAACAGAATTTTCTGATGGAATGGTGATGACAAAGAGACAAAAATCAAGTTGACTATAATGTAAACTCCATTATGATTCTGTATGTGCATGTACGTCCCCCTGATGGATCCCCAGCACCTACATGGAGATGGGGGGCACTCATTTATTATCTGTTGAATAGAAGACACGGTGGCCCCAAAGTTGTGAATAGAGAAATTATGTGGCTAGAGTTGACATTTATGAAGGAGGAAGGGAACAACCTCAGGGGCAGGTTTATTTATTTATTTGTTTTGCTTGTAGGAGAACATGAAATCAATAGTTTAGTTCTGGACAGGTTAAGTTTGAAATGTCTATTAGATATTAAGGGGCTAGACCAAGTTGATGGTTGTGCTTGTTACTTCAGAGTTTAGGGAAAAGTCAGGGACAGATAAATAAATTTGGCTCTTATCAGGGACTAGATGGAATGTAAAGCTATGGGTAAATGAGACCATGTAGGTTGTGAGTATCATAAGAAGAGAAATTTGAGGGGTGAGCTTGGGTCACTCTAATATGTGCAGGCCAGATAAATGAAGATAAGCAAAAAAAAAGCAGTCAGTTAAGAGAGAGGGGAACCAAGAATGAATGGTATCTCAGATATGAAGAAAACAATATAATTCTTTAATTACTAGGTTGGTGCAAAGGTAATTGCGGTTTCTGCATTAAAAGTAATGGCAAAAACTGCAAGTAAAAACTGCAATAACTTTTGCATCAACCTCATAGTTAAGTAATTGTATCAAATGCTGTTAATGAATCCATCAAGAAAAAAGATGAAAATTGACCATTTGATTTTGCAACAAGAACACGTTCAGTGGTGTCAGTATAAATTATCTCCTGCCCTTAGAACAGTGCTAACAATATGTCTGGCACTCAATGAACACAAGCAAACAAATGAAGAAGCATTCTCACTCTACTTAAGGTGCATTTTAAAAATGATTCACATGTACCCCAAAACCTAAAATGCAATAAAAATATATATATATAAATGATTCACATATGCACCATGTTAGTCATGCCTCATTACAAGAGATTAATTTAGACCCTGAAAATGTATTTAAACATATTTAGATACATATTTAAAAATCTGATACAGAATAATCAGAAATAGACAAAAAATTAGGTTAAATGTGTTCATCAGAATATCATATTTATAAATAAAATATTCAACAAAACCTGAATATTAAACATAATAAATAGTTAAGTAAATCATCCTTCATTCAAATGCTGAAATAATATGCAGTCATTAAAAATGCTTAGTGGAAAATGATATGTTTAAGTATCCAAGAGTATGAGATCATATTATATGATACAATGGATTGCATGATACAATATTATGCGTATATAAAGCAGGATCTTAATAAATTTTAAAATATATTTAATAGTTCACTAAACACCTGATAATCAGCACAAGACATTTGCGGCCACTGAAGTCAATTGCAGTCTTGGAGTTATGTTACCTAGGAATTTTGTTTTTGTATCCTTTATCAAAGGACGATATGGTAAGATATTAGGGAGCTATGTCCACATTCTTTGCATTCTTAATCACTAACTGCCTTACTCTTAAAGCATACATCAATGTACTGAATTTCAAAAGATTCCTCTATTCTCCCAAGTAGAAAAATCAGATCCACTTCATAATTAATAAAAGTGATTTTACAGAAATAAATCACGGGATTGCCTAAAAAATAAATAACCAAAAATAGTTGATGCAACAGCTTGTGAAGACAACTTTTCTTGGCAAAGTATTTGCCCTATTAACCTTGTGATACCAAAAACTAATGCTATGTATCAGCTAAGTCCAGCTTCAAGTTTAACAGACATCTTATAACTTGCATTATAACATTTGATTCCCTAAATTCTCCAAAATTATTAACTATCCTAATGGAACTATTGGATTATTTTCCTTACAACAAAGGCCTATTATAAACTATCTGTGTAATCCATTTTAAGCAAATGCATAGTTAGTGCTTTTTCTTTTAGTTGTGTGATTTGAGTAGTCTAAAATGAGACTGAAGAACAGTAAGAATGTTGTTCTTCCTAGATTATTTTACTATATTTACAACTATATTATAAGTGCTATATTAAATATTTTTATTTCAAACTCCAACTATATTTGAATAGAAAGGCAAAATTAATAAAATAATACATAAATGAATGCCTGAAGTGATGCATTTTAACAATCACTATTATTTTTCAGTGAATTAAATTTAAACAGTTATATATTTAGTTTTCCAATTAAAAGCAGTATCTATTTTCTTAACATGATCAGTCAAAAAACAAAACATCTATGTAAATGACCAGATGAAAACCAAGTGCTCTACCTAAACTTTTTATCTTAATTCATTTAAGAGAGCTAATTATAATATAAACTAAAATGCTTCTGGTTGTTGAAGGTATCTTATAAACATCTTTTGTACTATAAAACATAGTAGGCTGAGTGCAGTGGCTCACACCTGAAATCCCAGCACTCTGCGGGGCAAGACAGGAGGATCACTTGAGGCCAGGACTTTGAGACCAGCCTGGACAACATAGTGAGAACCTGTCTTCACAAAAAAAATAAAATAAAAATTAGTTGGGTATGGTGGCAAGCATCTATAGTCCTAGCTACTGGGGAAGCTGAGGTGGGAAGCCCACTTGAGCCCAGAGTTCAAGGTTATGTTGACCTATGATTTCACCATTGCTCTCTAGTCTGGTCAACAGAGTGAGAGCCTGTCTCTAAAAACAAAAATAAATATATAAATAAATATTTTTATGTATAATATAATATGAAAATATTATAGCCTCATAATCTATAATATAAAGATGAAATATTAATATAGAAATAACATTAAAATATCTAAAAATCAGAAATAAGCCAGACATTGATAAGCATCATCAACCATACAAATTCACCTGTTTTTTTTTACACAGAAAAATAATTCATCTAATAATTATTCCACCATTTTTTTATCTTTTGACCCTGTGATTGTATAAACTGTGCCACCAACCAATTGTTCTATTTAAATATAAGCGTAAGAATAATTTTAAAGTGCATTTTCATTACAAAATTAAATTCTGACTACTACTGAAAATCATGAAACACCAAAATAAACCAAAACATGAACAAAATCACCCACAATATTACCCCAAAGAGACAAAGTTTTAACATGTAGATATATTATTCTCTTTTATTTTTAATACTTGTATAATTTTCCATTTTAAAACCAGAATCCTCTAGTAATGCAATTTGGCCGAGTTTTTTTTTTTTTTTTCAGTAAAACACTGTAAACATTTTCCATAACTTTACATATCCAGCTCCAAGACATTTTTAATGGTTGCTTAGTATTACATCAAATACACTTGCTATAATCTGTTTAAGCAATCCCACGTTGAACATGTAGATGATTTCTAATTTTCTCCATTATGAACAAACCTACAAGTAACATTCTTTTAGATAAATATTTGTACAACATCATGATTCTATCCTATGGCTAAATTTTCAGATTTGGTTTATTACTGAGCGTCACTACATTACTGAAACTACAAAAATACATGGGAACTTTAACGGGTTCTCTCTCATAAGTAGGTTCTCTTTACTCCCCACTTGCTTCATTAGCAGGAAAACTAATGTTTCACAGGCAGTAGTGCTAGGTAACTTTATGGCATCAAATCCTCATAGTAATCCTGTTGAATAGATCCCATTATCTCCATTTTACAGAAAAGGGTAGTGAGACTCTAAAAGATTAACTAACTTGTCCAAAATCACATAACAGGTAAAGAATAAAGCTAGAATTTAAACTTGGACCTGATTCCAAAGATCCTGCTGTGTTTATTAGAGCAGATTGCATGCTTCCGTGGATGGGGAACGGCTTGCCACTTATTACACTTCAGTTCCTTTCAGAATACTTAAAACCAAACCCACTAGTTAGCAGAAAGGGAAAACTCAGATAATAAATATATGATTTTCAAAATGCCCACTTTGAGGAATGGGATTTTGTTTTTTGTTCATTTCCTAGTAATCAGATTGCCCGGTCATGGGTTTGTTTTGTGATTTCCTTCTTTTTTAATTCGAAGTAGTTCTGGTGTTTTCTCCACTTCTTTTCTGACTATGACCCTTCGGAGGGTTGGAAGGGTCCCTGCCCAAATAATGTCGGGCTCTCACTGTCCTTATTGTGTGGCCAGGTTGAATATCTCAATATCAAAATCAGGACAACCCCGACATTATGATCGGCCACACTTTCTTTTGTACACAGCCCTACTGAAACACACACTACCCCCACCTGGCAGTGCAGAAGCCCACAGGTTTGAAACAAAGATATCACACATCAAAATCTGATGAGAGAAAATTAATGGTTCTCACTCCGTATCAGAAAAATCTTTCCAATAGGCTTTTCCATAATCATGATATCAGACAGAAAGCCAAGATCTCCACATCAGTCTTACATCATCCGGAGCAAAAGATTCACCTTTCCAAACAAGGGAGAATAGAAGTTGGGAAAAACGATCAAACAAAAAACAAAAACAAAAACAAACTTTAAAAACAGGACAAGCAACGCTATTGTTATTTTTTCATCTGATACAATTAATCAAATAATCATGATTATGTTTGCCAAACATAAGCGGGAAAATGTTATAAAAATCTGAGAAGCATGAAACTATAATAAATTTCCATTTCATCTCTCCTCTCTCTAAGGTTCTGCTTATTTTCCTTTTTTTTGGTCTGTTTTATTTAACAAAGATATTTTCCTAGAACCCTCTATCAAATTGTCTACTTTTTCTAGGTTCTAAATCTTCTCGCCACACATACCTGAGACTTTCTTTCCAAATTTAACTTGCCTGTCTTTCCTTCCTTCTGCAAAAATGTACTGAGTGTCTATCATCCAGATGCCCCTTAAAATATAGAGACATATTTTAGGGAGGACTATCTTATTAAAAATTTTCCATGAATAACTGGAATTGAGGTAATTTATCTCTCAAGAGCAAATATTCTGATATACGCATTTCATGTTTCAAATTTCATCTTTCAAGCACGGTACAAGCAATTGTACATCGTGCAAATATTTGGTTCAATTTGCTGTTTTGGTTGGTGTTGGCATCTCTGTATGTCAGTCTGTTCATGCATATGCCACTCATATTAAGCTTTTAGAGGATGAAAGATCTGTTTATATTTAACTTAAATGTGCACAAACTAGCACACATTAATAACAATCCAGACAGATGCTTATTGAGTTATCTCAATAGTATAATGTTCCCTTAACTTCTTAATATATGAATGACTATATTTTAGTCACCGTCAGCCAGATATTCTCCTCAACACCAGCCACATTATCATAACAAGCTTAAGACAGGCATCACCTAGGGGCCAAAATTATGCCAATGATAGATACCTCTTTTTAATACGGATAGTAGATTTATTTGTATGTTCATCTATATAGATTTTCACACTGGTCCACAGCCAGGCTGTAACAACGTGGGGGAAATCTTTGCCAGTTCCTTTCTGGCAGATCCATGACTTGAAGGAGATTTTGGCCTGGAGTTTGATCAATGGATGCCAAAATAACCTAAAGAACTGAGAACATCCGAACAGTGACTAACTGTATTTGTTGCTAGAGTACATTTAGTTATTCTCAACATGTTTTAAAATTGTACCAGTGTTGTAATTTTCCTTATTGGCATGTAAAATTTTGGCACATACAGTTTTCTTTATTGGCATGTATAACTGTTAATAATACAAATCATGTGTACCTTGTTGAACACTGGTGTGATACGAACCTTTCTAAGTTCCCTGGGGTCTCTAAACAATAACCTGTTTTACCAAGATTCAAGCCAACATGATCACTGCCTTCAGATTCTGAGGTGTGTGAGATATTTATGCTGTTCACTGTTGATTTCTTCTTCTATTTTAAAAGATCTGTACCTTTTGACTTTTCCTTTGATAAAGTTGTAGCTGGTCGTACACTAGATAATCCAAGTTGGAAAATGATCATATCTAGTATGGTTTATAAAACAACAGCAAGACTTTGTCAAGCTTATGTTTTTAATGGGTGATTATCCTTCCAAGAAAAGAATATAAAAATCAGAAAGAGACCATTACTTTAGGTTTAAAAAAAGTCATGGCAATTTATCTTCTTACTGAACAACAATTCTTACTGGTTCCATTTGGAGTGCATTTTTCTTACCAACTCTCTGTGGATGAGGAATTGTATTAGCCTGTCATTCACATAATACACATAACACTGATATAGGGACCATCCTTCAATGGTGGCACCATCTCTCAATCTAGTGGTCCAGTCCCCCTGGGTGGCTGCCTGGTTGGCAGTTAAATCGTTGCTATAACCCCTGTGCTCCAGAGTTCCTAATTTAATTGGCCAAGATTTTGAATGATGACCCTGAGTGCATCACAATGATAGTGCTGTGCTGTACAGGAAGGGCATGAAACTCAAGCATCCCCGAGCCCTGCAGCTCCTTGGAGATGATGAAAATACTTTCTCCATTTCAGACTGCCAAAAGATGAACAAGGGTAGGGGGAAAAGCCTGAAGAAATTAACCAGTAAATATAATATAGATTATGTACTCTCTTCTATTGTAGGAAATCATTGAGATATACAGGTGAAAGAATAAAGTATCATCAGAATAGTTGTGGGTGTCTTCTTATACATAGGTATTTTATCACTGCTCTTAACTATACGTATCCATTTTAAACAAACATTTTTAAAATTTTTGTTTTCTGATTGACACATAATTGTACATACGTATGGGGTGCATATTAATGTTTTGATATATACAATGTATAGTGCTTGTATTAGTCGATTCTCACCCTGCCAATAAAGACATATCTGAGACTGGGTAATTTACAAAGGAAAGGGGTTTAATTGACTCACAGTTGAGCATGGCTGGGGAGGCCTCAGGAAACTTACAATCTTGGCAGAAGGGGAAGCAAACATGTTGTTCTTCACATGGCAGCAGCAAGGAGAAGTGCCGAGCAAAAGGGAGAAAAGCCCCTTATAAAACCATCATATTAGTGAGAACTCACTCACTATCATGAGAAGAGCGTAAGGCTAACCACCCCCATGACTGAATTACCTCCCACCAGGTCCCTCCCACAACACGTGGGGATTATGAGAACTACAACTCAAGATGAGATTTAGGTGGGGTCACAGCCAAACCGTATCAGTGATCATGTCAGAGTAACTAGCATATTCATCATCTCAAGCATTAATCATTTCTTTGTGTTGGAAACATTCAATATCCTCCTTCTAGCTATTTGAAACTATCATCCTACAGTGCTATTGAACAATAAACCTTATTCCTCCTACCCAGCTGTAATTTTGTACCATTTAAGAAATCTGTCCCTATTCTTTCCTTCCTCTTACTCTTCCCAGGCTCAAGTATCCTCTTTCCCCTTAAACTAGTATTTTTAACGCTTACTTTTAACTTTTGTGAGTTTGTTTTAAAGTCATGCGTCACCAAAAGTTAAAAATATATTAAAAACCTCACAAAGTTGACAAAAAGGAGACATATTGGAAAAATATTTGCAGCGTATGTAACAAAGTGATAGTATCCATGACGTAACGATTAACGTTTATGAGTGCTTCCTGTGTAACAGGAACTTTCAATGGCTTATGGATACTGTTTCAACAGAACCCCAAGGGGTGGGTTCTGTTATAATTTTGGCAAAGGTGGTTAAGTAACTTGCCAGTAGCCACATTTAACAAGAGGCAGAACATTAACATGAGCAGTGCATGAACAGTGCCAGTACATTAACCCAGGAAGTTTGAGTCCAGAGCCTGAGACCTCGCCCACCCCTCCATGTCCTAAGTGAGTTTTACAAATCAATAAGGAAAAGAAACTTTTCTTCAAAGGGTGAAAACAGGCCAAGTGTATGAACTGATGATTCCAGAAAGAAGTAATATAAATAGCCTTCCAAAACAGAGAAGGAAAAGTCATCAACAATGGTAGCTTGAAACTGCCATCATAATGCACACGGCTTTGCCGTGGGTTACAGGTTTGCCCAGAGATTGGCTTGATTGGGACCTTAGTTCAATTCCCCTAATGCCAGGCATCCTTATCCACTTTCCTCAGTGGGCAACAGAATATAGTATTCAAGGCATTCTGTGTTGGGAAGTTCTAATTCCTTTGATTTTACACTTCCTTTTTCTATAAATGCTGGTAACATAGGAACTACCTCACAGCGCTGTTGTAAAAATGTAGAGAAATGTATGTTTGGCACTTAGAAAAGTGTCAGGCACATAGTAGCTGCTCACAATTAATGCTATCTGCTTTAGGCCAAATGGCATGGGTTACTCAGCAGCCCACTGGAAATTGTGAGAAATTCTTTATCCCTCTTTTCCCATCCACCAAACAAAGTTGATCTATGCTAACCCACTACTCACTAAGTGATTTTTAATAAGATTGGGGTAAGGTAGACAGTATATGATATATGAAAGAATGTGCCTACGCCCAGACTTGTACCCACTGAAGCCTGAGTGGAAGGCTTGCTCCTGCTCCTGTCTTCCAGGTCCAGTAAAGTCAATTGTCTCTCAGCTCGTACTCTACAAAGGAAGAATTTACATGGCACACAACAAAAGTGTGAAAGCTAGTTGCTATATCCTAGAGTTTGTAACACGCCAAGAAGCAGATCCCACGGTAAAAGCCTTATCAAAGTATCTACAAGTTGTATACTGCAGCTTTTTAAAAATAGACACGATTATCTGATCTGCTGGATAGCTTGCTTTGAGCCTTGGTCATTGATCATTCCCCTGCTCCCTGAAAGGAAGAAGAGAAATGATGGACAGTAACAAGGGGAAAGAACAAGAGACATTAAGTCATATCCAAAAGAAACAAACGGAAAAAGACTTGACAGATACAATTTGTGAGTCAACAGGGAAACTTGGTACAATGAAGTGCAGTGAATCAAAATGATCAGATGATTTTATTAGCTTAGTTTTATTAGTCAGATCTATTACCTTTTTTTTAATGACCAAAGAAAAACAAAGTAATTATAACCAGTTTGTCAAGGCAGACCCTCATGGGAACTAGGCCCCTGATTCCCTGATTCCACTCCAGCCAGGCTCTGCCCACTACCCTCTGACTGAGAATCCTTAGCTTCCCAGTTCATTCACTCTTTGTAAGGAGGACACTGCATGCAGCAAACAAACATTTCTCACACAACGACTTCACAACATCAAGAGAAAAATATGGTATGAGGCTATTGTATTTAAAAAGCATTGAAGATGGACACTGCTCAAAGCTGAGGGAGGAAAAAACATCTTTATTTCCCTGCAAGCCCCAAAATGTAAATATGCTGGCAGCTCTCACAGCAGAAGCCTTCCTCACACCACTGCCCTCTTTCGTGAGCCCATGAACCTCACCTGTACTAATCACATTCTCGGTGGGAGAGAGGGGATTCAGTTACATGATAGCTAATTCCTGGGCCTCCCCTAAGCAAAAATGAACAGTCATTACAAGCCATTCCAAATTATAGATGGGGCTCTATGATGTAGACTGTTGTCGACAAGGCTGAGACAATTACCGAATGAAAGAAATATTATGATTTTAAGAAATCTAACATTTTAATACAATGTGAAAAATGATGAGGGAATAACAAATGAAGTACATAAAAAGAGCTAATAATAAAAAAGAGCTTGGTGAGAAATCCCGCTGTCATATTTGCATTTACCCTGAAACGAATGCCATGCACATTTCTGAATGCAAATAATTCACGAGAGGAAGCAAAATGAGGATGTTAATAACCATTTTTCTCTTAATGAGAAGCCGTTCTTTGACTGAAAGGTACTTTAAGATGGACTAAGTGAGGCTTAACAAAAGGGTTCCCTTTTTTTGGAATGCATAAATGAAGGCAGTTGAGTTTCACTCGGGGATTTAAAGGCAGTGGCATTAACATTATCACCACAAATATTATTTCTACATTTTTAAATAATAAAAATTCACTTTGTCAATTTAAAATTCCTCCTTGCATTGCCTTTTAGCTCAAAGTGATATTTCTTACGGGGTTTGGGTGTATTACGGTGTCTTTCAGTATTACTTTTATGAATGCCAGATTTCTACTACTTTTAATAATAATAATAACTAATGTTAACTGATTGCTTATTATTTGTCAGGTAGTGTACTATGAGTTGCCAAGAGTGTCACTCTTACCTTAGAATTAATGAAACCTCCAGAGATGGGGGTGAAATTTATTCAAGGACAGCAGTAAAGAAGCAGAATGTATTCAAACGCAGGAGACCAAACCTCCGAGGCCCTGCTCCTTCTATGTTGGTAGCTACCCTGTTTTTATATTGTGAACAGACGTGTGCAACACCAGCAACCACCTATGAAGACTGGCAGTCAGTGACTGTGTAAAGCCTGGAGACCCTGTTCTCTTCAAATGGCACTTAGACTCTCTTCTCTCTTTTACTTCTTCCTTCCTTCATAAGCTTTTACATAAGGGAGAAAAATGCCTAAAGACAGGAAATGTTTTAGAAAATCAGCCCCAATTATACATCTGTGGCTTTATATGCACCCCTCTCAGGATGCAATGGGCTGACTACCAATGGGCATTTCAATGGCAGAAATTTGTATTATTGAAATGTTTCCATTCCAACAGCAAACCATTACAACATCACGTCTTCCTGCCAGCTGCACCGCTACTGAGCCAGTGCGTGAGTAGTTGATAATATGAGTTTTAGAGTCAAAGTACATGTTAGGAGGCAGATCTCCATGAGTCTTTCATGTTTCTGCATGTCTTGCAAGCAGGGGCACTGACTGCTTTTGTTCCAAACTGTCTTTTCAAGAATGTTTAACTAGCAAACAGCTGTGGAAGACACAGGGTCTCACTCCAGAACAAAAAGCAGCTGTACTTACGGCCCACTATAAAAGATCTGTGTCTCTTGAACTCAGGGTTCCTCTCATGAAACACAGCTCACTGTGTGTGCAGGTGACCCCTAGCCCTCTTCCCACCATTCTATAAGAACTGGGGCTCAGGACGCTATGACCACTATTATTAATATGAGTAATAATAAAGTCTTGTGTCTCTGAATCAAGAGTCTCAGGTATTCTGCCAGCATCCATGAAACGATAGCAGGCTAACTTGTTAGCTTTCAAGAAGATTGAAATCTCAGACACTTGAAGTTCTTGACATGGCCCACACTGGCATCCTGGTTCTGTTGTGATGTTAATTATGTGATGCTAGGAAAGTTACTTGAATTCTCTAGGCCTCCGTTTACTCAGCTGTCAAGTAGGGCCAGCCTTTAAATGCTACATGAGAGAACATGTATTATATAAAATATAATACACGCATTAGCATAATGCCAGCCACAAAGTATATTCTCAGTAAATTTACCTACTGTGGCTCTCCTATAATGAAGGACTTATTTGTAATAAAGAACCAAATTCCAGCCCTAGTTCTGTATGGCCTCAAAAGCCACTCAACACATCCTGGACTCAATTTCATCCTCTATAAATGAGACAGGTAGAAAAGGTAATCTTATCGGCTGAGTGCAGTGGCTCACACCTGTAATCCCTGCACTTTGGGAGGCCAAGGCAGGTGGATCACAAGGTCAGGAGATCAAGACCATCCTGGCCAATATGGTGAAACCCCATCTCTACTAAAAATACAAAAATTAGCTAGACTGGTGGCACGCACCTGTAGTCCCAGCTACTGGGGAGGTTGAGGCAGGAGAATCGCTTGAACCCAGGAGGCGGAAGTTGCAGTGAGCAGATATGGTGCCACTTTACTCCAGCCTGGCGACACAGCAAGACTCCATCTCAAAAACAAAAAAAAAAAAAAAAAAAGAAAGAAAGAAAAAAGAAAACATAATCTCTAAGTTTCTTCTTAGCTTTGACATTCTGAAACTTTGTTACGGCTTCCCTTAAGCCTCTTCCTTCTCTTCCCTTAAAGCAGTTTCTCTCATCAGTATATAATTTTTCCAGTGGTAACAGACCAAGCACAGAGCGTGGTTGGAGTCAGAACCAGGCCCCAGCTCTGGTGCACAAGAGGAAAGTCTGCAAACAGCAGACAGTGGCCCAGCTCAAGCCACTGACTCTCTAAATTTCGGTTTCCTCACGAGTATACTGAGGACACTGGATTAGACAATTCCCAAAGTCTCTTTTAACTTTATAATTCTATGATTAGCTAATGTCACCACCTCCTTTCAACTCTCCAAACGAATTACCTGAATAAGTGACTGAATTATTTCAGCTCAACTGCAGAAGAGAAATCACATTAAGTGATGGGAAGTTTTAGATTGAGCATAAACGAAAGTGTGTAAATAGAGAACTCCAAATGTCACCTTGACCTAGAATCTAGTTAGGTCTCAATGTAGAGTCCAGCCAAAGATACATCAAATTAGAGCCATAATGGACAAGGCTATGTGCATCTGAATATTCTGCTGTTAATATACACATCCACATTCAGTGGCTTTTCAAACAGCAGTGATGTCCTTGCTCAGTTCTACCCAAAGATGCCGTATTACTCTTCTGCACCCAAGACACATGTTCATGAGATAACTGGCGGTGGGGGGGGAACTCTGTGAAGTGGTATCAAGGAGCACAAAGGAGACCAGTAAATAATTAAGCCCCAACAATTATCTCATTAGCAACAATTTCCAACCAATCAATGTCAGGAAAATACATTTTGTCATCATTGCAATGGGAAAGCACACCAGGTTTCTTCCCACAGCCTATCATTTTATTATTTTATATATCATCATTTTAACAGTCATAAGATATACTTTTTAATATCTCTGCCTTGACTAAACTGATTTCTTCTCTAGAAGAAGAAATACATCATTTTTATCTTTAATCTTTAATTAATTTATCACTTTTATCTATATCATTTTTATCTTTGCACCTACCCCTGTCACCCAATGCACAATTCTTTGAAATTTAGTGGACATGGTTTTAAATCCTGGCTTTGCCATTTGCTAACTCTGTGACTGGGCAAGTCACTTAACCTCTCAGAGTTTTTTTACTTCATCTTGTAACCAGGTTTCTTCTTGGGTGCCGGTGAGGCACAGCTCCCTTGAGAGAATGCTGTGGGTTCTTGGTCTCCAATCTCTTAAAGAATAAGCGATGGGACCACTGCAGGTGCACTGTACACTCGTAAAAGTAAATATCGGACCCAAGAAGTGTTGCAGAAAGGTGATTTAGAGAAAAGGGAAGAGAAAGGCTTCCACGAAGAGTATGGAAGGGGATTCCAGAGGGAAAATCCCAGAGGGGAAAGGGAGCTCCCACCATGTGGGAGGCGATTCCAGAGAGCTGGAAATCTGCTGTGGGTGAAGGAGGAGGGGAATTTATCCTGGGAGAAATTCCCACCTTCCCAAGTCCTCCGGCCAATGAAAGGAGTTCCTTTAAACTTCCGCTGGGGTGACTGACTCTTAGTTTCTTCTCACACCCGCGAAATTCAAACATAAACCGTTAAATCTCCCAGATGGAGAGAGATGGGAGGCGGAAATTCTTGCCCTTAAAACTTCACCCCCTTGTGGACCCGGAAAGAGAACACCTTCCCTCAATCTGTGCCAATAACATAATAATACCTACTTCACAGAGGAGTTGTTAGAATTTAATGAGATAACTTTTAAGATGTTGACTACATACTCTGACACAGAGTGAAATTTAACGTATTATAGTTTTTATTATAGAAGATTATCAATAAAAATATATCAAATAATATGTATGATTTATTGACTGTTTACTGTATACCAGACCCTAAGCTTTATTCTACACAACACTATATAATGTAGGTACAATTATAGGACTCATTTTGAAAGAAGAAAGGACTGAGAAAAGAGAGAAAGTCAAATACCTTAGGTCCCACAGTCAGTAATAGCAGAGCCAGATGTAAACTCAGGTATTCTAGCTCCAAAGCCCAAGCTCCTAAAAGCACACAATATTATGTCTAAATGAATGAATGATTTGGTTTCAGATAGAGCAAGCAGCCAGAGGAGAGTAAGAGACGATTCATTATGTCCTGGAATATTAAGACAAGTTTTCATACCTTGTAAAACTAGAGGTAGACCCACATTTATTAAACTTCTATAACGAGTTTTCAAAATCCTCAAGAGTAGGACATGGAAGACACATTCTGAGTAATCTATTTCACTAATTAGCATACAAATATTTCTACAGATTTGTGACTTCCAATGTCCATAAACAGGAAAAATAATTAGAAAGTTAATTACACATCCTTTAGTTTATATTTCAATTTCAGAGAAACATAGTAAAACATATCATGCACATAGAATTTTCTTTGTAAAAGTAATAGCTGTAACTGTCTCCCAGCAGAAAAGAATAAAATGTAAAAATTCGTATTTACAGATAGGCTATTGTCTGAACCTTTGTGTTCCCCCAAAATTTGTATGTTAAAACTTAATCCTCAATGTGGTAATATTAAGAGGCAGTACTTCGGAAGGTGATTAGGTCATGAGGGTCCCACCTCCATGAATGGAATTTGTGCCCTTATAAGAGGTCTAAGGAAACTTGTTTGGGTCTTGTACCATGTGAAGCTATCAGCAGACACCAAATCTGCTGGTGCCACTCGAACTTCCAGCCTCTAGAACTGTAAGAAACAATAAATGTCTGTTGTTTATAAATTACCTGGACTAAAGTATTTTGTTATAACAGCCCAAACTAAGATGGAATTTAAATCCAGCTTTCTGATGTCTGATTCATTAATCATACTGAAGAAAATCCTCTCAGTAAAAAAAGATATCATATTTTTAACAAATATTGTTGAAAGTATGTAGTAAATCTTTGGCCCTCCTTCTATATTTTAAAGATTTTTTTTTTGAGATGGAGTAAAAATGGTTGGGTTGTAAATCTTTATATTGTAACAAGTACATTCTGATGATTATTCAACCACTAGAAAAATATTTTCACTCTTTATGTTAAATAATAAAACTACTTTTCGAGATGCAACATGATCCATCATTCCAGTATGGCTCCAAAAAAGTGAATTCATAGTTCTCACCATTTAATGGAAGAGAAATATAAACAGGAAGAAAAGTATTTGACTAACATCTGAGAAGAAATAAACAGAAGAATATGGACTTGGCTACTCAGTGTCTCGGACAAGTCTGCAAAAGTAATCTAAAAAATGCAGAATAATTCAAATAAAACAGAAGCTTCTTTCTCACATAAACAACTGAGGCAAATGTTCCTAGTTGGCAGGTGACCCTCCATGTAGTATCTCAGGGACCCAGATTCCTTCCAACTGTGGCTCAGCCATCCCCTAGTACCTATTCATGATCTGTGAAAATGGAAACACATTCTTCTGAAAAGCATTGGCCCAGAAATGGTACTCATCACATCTACTACTAGCATATTCCTCTGGCTGGAACTCAAACATAGAGCTATACATCAGTACAAAGGAAGTTGGGAAAGACAGTCTAGCACAGGAAAAATAAGAAATAAGTATCTAATGAAAAGCTAGCAGTCTTTCTCACACTTTGCACATCCTATTACATTCAATCCAGGGTTGACAGAGTTCAGAAGTGGAGAATTTCTAAGAAAATAGAGAATTTCCAAGGAGACTTCCATATAATCTTTTTTGAAATATGTTCCATATTCTAGGATGTTCCAAGCAATCACTTAGTTTTTGTACACTAATACAATGTAGAATAAATAGGATCAAATGTATATTCTCCTTCTCCATGCAAATACTTAAGACTTTTATTTTGTACAATTTCTGCCACAGTTCTCTATTTTGCCAAAGTAACAGTACTTAACAATCAAGGGAATTAGAAATGTTATTTAAAGGTTACTTGACCCATTGTCTTACATTCAGGAAGGTCAAAGCCCACACCATTCCATTTAAATAAAAATACTATTTCAAAGATGTACAAAGGAGATTCCAGCAAGTCCTTCCGTGTCCAACAACCCTCACCGTCAGGAAATTCTTTCTTGTTGCTAATTTAAATTTGTTATCATATAGCTTAAGCCCAGTTCCTTTTGGATTTTTCTTAGACACAGAAAACAGATGTTCTTTTATCCTTAGCATATGACACATTCCCATACTTTTACATTTAACCTTGTCTTTAGCATACTGAATAATCCCAGAACATTTGCCCCAAAGGTCCTATACCCAAATCATTGAATTATTTTGATAGCTCTCCTTAAAAATCTCTCCAACTTTCCTATGTTTCTTTTAAGTTGTTGTGGTCCAGAAGATTTTCACAACTTAGCCCATTTTTGTAAGTACCTGTTCTGTAAGCGTACAACATAGAGGGAAGATAAATCTAATTCCCAAGAAATATTCTATCAACAATAAAACATCTTCTCATTATAGTTTGCCTTTTCTTGCCTGTTGCTACTTTCACATTTGTCATCCCCTCAGACAGAAGTCATGATTCACAGTCCACATTTCCAGTTACATAACTGGCACAGCCACCTACTCCCTTCTCAGCAAATCTTTATGTCAGAGGTCAACATGTTTCCCCATAAATGCTGGGAATCTTTCACATGTACACAACCAAGACATGTAAAATAGTTCACATTCAAATAGCCCCTTTTATAAGCTCCTATTACTTTTAACGGCAAAAACCAATTACTTTTGAACCAACCTAATACTTGCAAGATTCTACCATGCTTGGCCTGACTGATTCTTCACAAAGGTAATGTGAGGAAAACCACGTTTTCATTTGAAAGACAAAGAACCCCAGAACTAGAGGCTAAGTAGATTGTCTAATATAACCTAAGAGTGAGTCACAGCTGTGGGTCACTAACTCAGATTATCTGATTCCAAACCTCATGCTTTTACTGCACACCATAAAGGGGAAAAATTGTTTTCTATGTTTTTAGATTCTAGAAGTCTAGTGCAAATAAGTAATATTTGAAAATAAAAGAATGTCATGCAAGTTATGCCAATATAAAGTATCAAATTGCAAAGGTATTTCATATTATTAAGCAAGGGTGATAAAATACCACTTCAGTTTCTGAAGAGTGATTTTCATTCAATGATTTCATGAAATATTGGCTGTGACCATGTGTCAATAGAAGTGTGACTCTGTATTCCAAATAAGGAGGACAATGTTCTTGGTGCAAAGTAAATAATTAATGTGCATCTGAGAGAAGCGTCCTTATTCGTTTTACTTATGTAATTACTTGTGGAGTATACCAGCTCTTTCTCCAAAACTCAGCCACACCATTCACTTGTCTATGAGAAGAAAATACCACTCGTGCACATATCCATCACCCTCAATAAAGACAACAAACATTTCTAATTGTATTTTCTTAAATTTAAGTATTTACCATTTCTTGCATATCTTCAGAAAAATCTATTAAGAGGAAATTAAAAGACATTTTCTGAGACTTTGAAAACACTTAATATTTGTAAACTTAAACTTCCAGGGCAACCAAATTCATTTTATTCATATATTTGCCTTATTTCTTATAGAAAATGAAGTCGATTCATTGAGAACTTTTCAGGTACTTGTCCCCAACCTCTCAATATTTCCCAGCAATATGTTTATTATACGTTAACCTTCTACCAAATCAAAGTCATGGTAACTAATATAGACTAAATCTCAGTTATCTGTATTCATATTGTTTTTGTTGTCTGCTTTGAGAGTCAGAACACAAATGATTTTCAAAGACTCATTACCCATTTCATTTAATAAAATTCTTCTTTTTGGAAAGTTTCTGATATCAAATAGATATTATCAATACTTATTTCCTTTTTTATCACTTTATTAAAAGCTTTTCAACCATGAAGTTTCCTCTCCAGGGATACAGTGGACTTCAAAACTTCAAAAACTTTAATAGATTTTAATTTTCTTAGGTTTATGCTGAGCAATGCCTATTTTAATTATGTTTATATAACTTATTTTAAAATTCTTCCTTGGAAATCAGTCTATAAATAGGTACTGTATATTCAGTATTCATTTTTAATCTAATTGGTTGGCAAACTTACTAGCCTATACCAGAGGCATTTAATTTCGCAACAGAATTCTACATTTCTATTCTGAATTGTTTAGTGTATGTGGCTTTTGCATTAATTAAAAGTAACTTGGAAGTGAGTCCATGAGAAGATGAATTATAAATTTAGAGGTTTTTAAATTTTCACACAATCCAGAAACTTACAAACGACACTTTTACCAATATTCTGTTATCACATTATTGCTTTATCTGTCACTTTTTATTTAATTAAAATACTGCAATACTGTGATTTTAACAATTGTTTAAAATTTTTATTGGGTATTTGTCTTTCAATTATTTATGTTATTTATTTTGATATAAACTATCCATTCCCTAGGCTAAAAACATACAGAAGCTCCTACAAGCAAGTTTAAAATTCAAATGCAATGTTTCATATTAGCAGTTAAAGAATGAAATAAATCACTACAGGTTTGATTTTTCAACTAGAAAAAAAATATGTCTTAAGTTTCACAAGATATTTGTTTCTAGCCTTCACAACCTTAACTAGACTTTCCAGAGAAGCCTAACATTTGTAACCAAAAACTCTTTCGTTGTGCAAGGAGCTTGGTTTAATTGGAATTATGTGGGCAACTGGAATATCTAGTTAGATATTTGATATCTTTTTCACACTTAAAGAATTTTCTACATCGAAATCTCCTTCCTCTTTGATTTTGTTTGCTCTGTCCTTGGGCATTGCTATTTAATTTTGGGTTATCCACCCCTCAAAAGTTAAAAAAGACAACACAGAAAAATGATGCTAAGCCCAAACTTCTGCAACAAGGAAGTTATAGATCACAAAAATGTTATGCCAAATATGAATTAGGTTATATTTGCTGATGATACTGCTTTATTGAGCTTATATAAAGAACAGTTAGGGATATTCATTGGTGTCTGTGTGTCTCTGTCTGGTAGAAGTATTGGTATTGGAAGACTAGTTCAGTCTGTACCACATTCACTCATTAAGCAACATCGTTTCAAGTTCTGCCATTTAATAATTGACTTTTATGGAAGCTGTAATTTCTGAGCCAAAATTATGATGCAAAACAGTTACAGACGCAGTTACAGTTGCTTTTGTGTAAATTAATGTTTAGCATAACCCACTGCTGAAGGGAAGAAAATGCCTGCAGAAATGCCTGTAATTTAATAGATTTATTCAAAGAGCTTTTTAATCTTTTCTACCTCAATTAGAAATCAGAGAAAGATGAAGATGGAAAGTAGAAAATGGGAGGAGAAAGACCAGAGAGGATGGGTGCTTTACTTTCCAGAAAGCAAAACATGAGTTTATCCACAGAAATGCATAGCACGAATGTGAATAAATAACTCTTTATGATGGACAGAACAACACCACAGGTGAAGTGGCCATTGTAATTAAGTTTATTGTCTTCTACATGACAGAGAAACCCTTCCCCTCCTTGAAGACTTATAAGACAAAGCACCTGTGTATAATTTAGTAAATATATATTTTTATAAAGGAGTCTTACCATGTGTTAATTAGGTGGTCATCGTAAGAACTGAGTGCAATGGGAGAAAAAGATTTATCCAGAGCAGGTAAACAGAGTATCGAGAGAAAAGGTCAGGAAGGGCCATTTGGCCAGTTACAAGAAGGCAATCAGGTAAATGGAAGACATAAGATGAAGTGGGGAAGTATCTTTCACAGAAGATATTCAGGTATTTCACCCATAAGGCATGAACCTTGGCTAGTAAGTATGTTAAAGCAGGAATATATGTGTGTGTGTGTGTGTATAGATACATGTATATATATTTCTCCTCCAGTTTATATTTTGGAATCCTACCCTCCTGATTCCGATCAAGTAATGAATGACTCCACATGCTAACAAATATTGTTTCAGGGACCTAAGACAGTAGTCACTAACAAAGCCCTGGGATTTCCTAAGGAGAGAGCAGGCTTATTAGAAGGCAGTATGCAGCGTTTGGATAATGGCGTTATCACCTTATAGAATCACTCAGGTTCCTGGGATTTTGAAGTCTGACTCCTAG
Source organism: Cacajao melanocephalus (assembly GCA_963573385.1). Lineage (NCBI taxonomy): Eukaryota > Metazoa > Chordata > Mammalia > Primates > Pitheciidae > Cacajao > Cacajao melanocephalus. The sequence goes on from CAUYLG010057098.1 coordinate 96,341, forward strand.
ATGAAAATCTACTCTGGATTCACAGGCTAATGAGTTGACAAAGAAGCAGAGAAACTACATATGAAAATGAGAGTTTAGCCTCTTGACAAAAAAGAAGAAGGAGAGATAGAAAACCAGTATTAACCCTGGCTTCAGAATTTCTTCACTTCTGAAATTTAAATTGCTACTTTGGATCTTTTCTCTCTTTTTGCCTTTCTTCTTCTTTTGATGAAAAGCTGAAAACTTAAAGTACAAAGTACAAAGGTTCCAGCAGCCCAGCAGCAGATTCACGGCCTAAGTCATTCAGTGAAAAATTTCCAGGTTCCCGTTCATCTTTAACACTAGAAGAGGCCAGACTGGGGCAGTCATTTTATGGAAGTCTCAGATCTTTGCCACGTTACTCACATTGTGTGGGAAAAGAGCCCTGGCCAGAAAAAAGATTCTCATTAATTTATAATAGTGGTAATGTTTTTCATTCAACATGCAAGATAGACACAGATGGGCCCTGTGTTTCTTGATTTCCGCTCTACAAGACATCAAGTGCAATGCTTTGCAGCAGATTCCTAGTGGGAGAGGTAGAAAGGAGATTTTTCATGCTACTTATGGAAGCTGAAGGATAATGACTCAGGAAGAGTCACTTAGAGAGTTTAGGGAGCATTGGTGGCTGCTTCATTGTTCTTTTCACAGCAGGCTAGAGGGCAAAAGTTTATCAGAAGGGGAGAAAAAACCTCAGGGTTAAATGGAACTCAATAGAAATTCAAATACGCTTAAACAAAATTTTCTCGTGGGCTTTAATTCTGGTCTTTGATTTGCATTCTTCTAAAAAAATTAAATGATTTTTAAATATGGCAGTCCTTTTGTATCCTTTATTTAATCGCAAACCTTTGACTCTGGGCATTGCTAATAACATTAAATATTGAGCTTACATTGTTAGCTTAATAGTTAAGTGGAAAGGATGGCTTTGTAATTGTATGATTTTTCTCACTCAAGCCTTTTCTTTTAATAAGTCAGTTTAAAAATTCAAGAGACAGTCTAATATTAGGGTACTTACTAGAGGAACTGCTCATCCAAGAAACAGGCATAGCTGGTACAAATCACTTAAAATTTATAAATTAATGAGTTTTACTAACTGAGTTTATCCTTGAAAATTATTGAAATGCCACCTAAAATGTGTGTTAATTGGGCATACTGTATCCTAGGTTTTCTAAATATCTGCAAGCTAGTTCTTAAATAACATTTCAAACTAAACCTCATACAATTAACAGTCACTAACCCATTATAGAACTTTTATCCCTCTATCAAATAAATTTCCATTCAGATTGTTCATAATATAAAATTAGCTGTGTTGACTTCTGTTACACCACACTTACCACATATTATTAGTAAGGTTTCTTTTATATCTATCACTTTTTAAATATTTTTGGCTTTGAGAATTTCTAACTCTTTTTTCCCCTAGTGAATTAGAATCTGTAGGTTTCTTCTTGTACATCCAAGGGCCCAGGGAGCTGGCCTAAAGTTATCTTTCTAGTTTAGGATGCTCTGTATTCAAATCAGTTTAAGGAGAAATGATTTAAAGTCAAGAAATGGTCACATAATGGCTATGGAAAGACTGTTTAGATATATTCAGTGGTTTATGCACAATATTGTGGAGATACTGGTATCAGAAAATCAAGTCAATCTGAGCAAATTTATATCTAACCAAATTTTCTGTTAGTAAAAGGGAGAAGTGTCTATATTTATGTCTGTTTATATTGATTAATCAAGATAGGTAGAAATTGACAGATAAAACTGGCAGTACCATATATACAATAAGGATTATTATCTGTCAATATCTACTGTCTCTTTTTTTAACAATAGGACTGAGTTAAGCTTCGCAAACGTCCACTCTGCTTTAGCCTACACACCTTAGATTTAATATGGCCATGTGCCTGGATTCTAAATAATACGGTGAGAACAGAAGCGATACATAGGCCAAGGTAAGGCCTTCCCTCTAAAAAACAGTATGTGTGCTCCAAGGCCCTTTGTTCTCTCTGGTTGGAAGATGATAACACCTGTAGCAGACACTCTGGACCCAGAGAAAACAGCTATGTTTTGAGGATGACAGTATCTCCTTATCAGCTTTGGATCACTTAACCCTGGATTTCTGTAAGAGAAACAGGCAGTTCTATCATTTTAAGCCACTAGTTTGGATTCTGTTTTTTATAGCATTTTGTTGTATACCCAATTTAACACAGTTCCTATTAGAAAGGGAAAAAATGGTGGGAGTTTATCAAAAATACTCAGTAAGTGAGAAACTGTGTACGACTGGAACTACCAGAAATGCCTCATTTGACCACAGTTTATATGTGCCTATATACTCCAAACAAAAGTGAAAAACTAGCGTATGTTATTTGATAAATTTCTTTACAAAAGTTTTTAAAAATCTGATTTCAATTACCTATGGTATTGCTTCCAACTACTAAAATTAAGGAAAATCCTTTCATCTTTTCTTTGTATATTTATGTCACCAGTTTCTGGTATCAGCATAGGAATTAATAGACTAGAAAAAGGTAGGGTTACTAATGTCTTCACCTCTATTATAGTTGCATTCATACTAATTTCAAGAGTGAAACATATAAGGCTTTAAAATAAGTTTAGTAGGTTTCCATGATGTATATGAAAGCTTTTGAAAAAATTAAAAGAATATAATAAACTATAAAATATAAACGGTTATTATTATTATCAACATCATCATTCTTATTTTCCAGAGATTTTGTTTTTCAAATTGTTGCAGCTACTGACCTAAAGCTTCAGAGCTGAGATGCAGAGGAGAGAATTATATAATAGAACAAACAAAATAGTGTTTCTGAACACCATATTTAGAACTTAGGTTTTGAGTGCATTGCTTAAAAAAAAAAAAAAAAACTCATAGCTACACACAAGTCATTTTTAAGTGTTTATAAATGAAAACAACTGGAAACATAGAGCTTTGAAATAAGAGCTAATCTGACATTTAGCAATGTATATATTTAATCTAATACTGGTTCTTTTGAGGGAGATTGTTTTAAAAATTGTTTCGCTTATAACTTTAGAGTCATGATTGATGCTAAATTATATAAATATAATTTATAGTTAAATAGAAGACTAAAATATGTATGTAGTCATTCATCTTGATTCTTTCAGAAGCAAAGGCAAGTGGAACTGCAAAGTGTCTTTTTGTTTTATTTAGAACAGGTTTCTGCAAACTTCCTACAAAGAGACAGATAGTCAACATTTTAGGCTCTGTGGGTCATACAGTCTTTGTTGTAACTATGCAACTCTACTATTTAGGACAAAATCAGCCATAGATTATATAGAAATGAATAAATATAGCTGTATTCGAATAAAACTATTTATGAACACTGAAATTTGAATGTCCTACAATTTTAACATATCATGAACTGTTACTCTTCTTTTAATTGTTTTCAAATATTTAAAAATAACAAATCCATTTTTAACTCCCATGCCTTACAAAAACAAGCAATGGGCCAGCTTTTGCCTGCAGGCCATAAATTATTAACTCCTGATTTAGGATGATTACAAAATCAAAGCAATATATACAGATACACTTACCTGTACAGGATAAATTTTAAATACATACACTATTTAGATCAATTAAAAGTCTTATAAAATGTTATTGAAATTCATCATTCAACAAATATTAGTGAGATTCTAATGTGTACCAAGCACATTATACAAATGTATGAAGTCTCTGTCCTCATGGAAATTACAGCCAGTTTATGAAACAGATATTAATAAATAACTACACAAGTAAATTGATAGTGTCCATCGACTACGATGTACACTTTAAATCAAAATTAAATAAAACTGTGATTTTCAACATAGTTTTATTTAATTTGGTATAAATTGAAAACAGCTTTCAATCAAAATATTCTAATGGTATGGTAAAGCTCAGCATATTAAATTATACATTTGTAGACTGGTAGCTCAAAGGTAGAAATAGAGCTAGAATTAGCTGATACACAAATGTATGTGATTACCCTGTAGTTTACAATCTTGATCTCATTTTAAATGATGGAGTTTCATCATTGTTTTATATTGGATCTCAGAAGATCATGCCGACACGTCACAGCTAAAGGCAGCTGGCAAGGCCGCTTTTTTCCTTGGAGACACTGAATAAACTGGGTTGTGCACCTTCATTTTGACTGCAAGCTGTCACGAGGTCACGTATCAAATTTTGCACGTGTCGCATTATATTAGTACCCAAAAAGTTTTGGATTTTGGAACATTTTAGATTTCGGATTTTTGAATTAGGGATGCTCAACCTTTATATCCTCTGCTCAGAGGCCATGTATAACATGACAGAAGAAAATAAAAACAAACAGAAGCCACAAATTTTTATTGGCTTAATTGAAACACATAACACAATCTTCAGTCACTACTTTTTATTGATATAGGTTAACACTTGCACTTAAGGGGGACAGAACCGCACTGTTATATTCTCCATGTGCATTTCTTCTTTTATAAATAATTACTTCCATATAAGGAAGGATAAGTTATTAATTAAGACTATCCACTGTGAAGAATATACTAGATGTACATTTCATTTTCCAAAGCAGCTAATTTATATAGCTTGCTTCCAAATGTTTTCTAAGTACAGTGGTATGAAGAAAAAATGATGCAGTTACATAACCATCAAACATACACTTTTTCTTCAAGTTAAGTTTAAAATTGTTCAAAAGAATGAAAAAAAAATCCCTTTCAAAATGAGATCAGACATCAAAATAATCCTTACTGGGATCTTACTGAAATAGAAGGAGCAAGCTACACATGAAATTAAGTTAAATAACTCTTGCAGTATCTACACTATGGAGAAAATAGAGAATTGACAGCCCTCTTAGGCAGTAAAGCAGAATTTATAAACAGAAAGTCATGAAGAAAACATATTTTAGCACTCTGAAAGTGTGTTTCAAAGATCACTAATCTCATACATAGCCCACATATAAAAGTGATGATAGTCAAGTAATTTGGGGAAATACTAATACAATCTTTCCTTCTAAGGGGTCAAAATACACATTCATATATTAATCACTCTGAGAATTCCAGCAGTAAGGAAAAAATTAAATTTGTTTAAACAGTTCTCCTATTTGACTTTTGACTAGTCTCACCCAGTAAAATCCCTTTTAACTGTTGTCATATGGAAATATTTAGGAAAATCATACTAGAAAAGGGATAGGCAAATCTTTTTCTCTAAAGGCTAAACAGAAAATACTTTAGGTTTTTCAGTGTAGCAACTACTCAAAGCTACTTTGGCAACAGGAAAATAGCCATAACTGAATACACCCATAAACGAAGGGATATGGCTGTGAGCCAATAAAATTGTATTTACAAAAATATAGCAGACTAGATTTATTCCATGGGCCATCATTTGCTGACCCCTGAAGTGGAGGAAAAGAAGCTAAAAATTCACCACCTTTATCCAATAAGGTTTGTCTTCAAGTGTTCTTCAGGGATCAATGACTGTGAGGAGTTTCCTTGAGCTTCACTCTGACACAAGAAGACATACGCGTGTAGTGATGACCTAGTTTTCTCAATCATGCAGAGTAAAGACACCCCAAGTGCTAAGGTATCTGCCACATTCAGCTCAACACAAGTAGATGCCTACAGTTTTGTAGATGACGCAGGACAAGAATACAGATTTTTAAACAGCTATATATTTCCAAGCAAGTGCAAAGAATTAAGCTGAACATATACCTCAAAAACAGAATTAAAGCAAATATATTTATTCAATGTACTAGAAAGTTGAAAAGATACTATATGTGCTCTTGATTTTATTTTGGTTAGTAATTATGCAAATTGTAAAACTGTGTTTTCATAAAGTGAAAAATTAATCCAAAACAGTGATTTGATTTATGGGATAAATTAAAATTGTCTACTTACATATGCCCAGTGATAGCCATCCTACTAAAGTTCCCACAAGGCAATATCACCATCTCATGGTAATAACCTCAGGTATCTAAAGCACCAAACAGTGTTGTAAAACATATTCATCCCCACCACACAAATATGTAAAACATATTTGTCCTTGCTCTCATTATATTGGTTAGAAGCTTGTATTACTTATCAAATTAGCAAAAATGTTAGCAAGTATTACAGTACTGGCTCCGAACATTAGTTCTGATTATTTAGCTCACTTCTCCAATTCTCTGGAGGTTCAGAAGACCTTTGGCAATTCCATTAAATGATCTGTTATTTTCTTCAGTAAATGTCATTTCCCTAATCTAGTAATTAATAAAAAAATAAAGACAGGTTTCTCAGGAAATGGTGCTTGCTTGCTTTTTGTGCAGTTTCTACCATTTGCCATTTTATGAAGTTATTATTATTACTGACTAACATTTAATTAGGTTGTTTGATCTTTGGCTAAACAAGTTTGCAGACTTTCATTATCATACCTACAAAGACCAACCCAACTGTTTTAATGAATATTGATGTCTTCATATAATGACAAAGCCCTTTATTCTCTGGCTACTGAATTACTAGGCAGTGATCACAAGAAAACATGCAATATACACTAACAGGAATCCTTGATTTTTCACAGAAATCAAATATTTGGTGAAGCATTTAGGTCACTAGTTTGGATTGTATGGTCATAATTACATAAGACAGAATTCAATAGAAGATTTTGGAGACAGATTAAATAGAATATTTTCTAATTATTCAAAGCTCAGGCATCACTGTTAATAGCTAAATTCATATGGATTTATTTTTAAGATCTAATTTCCATAATATTTGGTTTCTCAATAGACTGCCCATTGTCAGCAGAATCATTGACTTAGCATATAAGACCTTTCCTTATATGGCCCTAATGTACTATTCTTTTGCCAACACTTCTCCCTTCCCCCTCTACCCTCACTACCACTGCCACTCAGTTATTTTATGGTACGGTAAGAACATACCAAGCTACTGACTACTTCTTAAATATTCCATCCTGGCTCATGTTTCTATAACACTGTACATGCTTTCCCACTTACCTAAAATGACCTCTCCATCTTCTCCACACAGTCAATGGCTACTTTTCTTTTTTCTTTTTTGAGACGGAGTCTTGCTCTGTCACCAGGCTGGAGTGCAGTGGCGCAATCTCGGCTCACTGCAACCTCCACCTCCTGGGTTCAAGCGATTCTTCCGCCTCAGCCTCCCAAGTAGCTGGGAGGGACCACAGGCACATGCCACCATGCCCTGCTAATTTTTGTATTTTTAGTAGAGACAGGGTTTCACCATGGCCAGGATGGTCTCAATCTCTTGACCTCGTGATCCACCCACCTCGGCCTCCCAAAGTGCTAGGATTACAGGCCTGAGCCACCGCGCCCGGCCAATGGCTACTTTTAAAGGTCGTCCAAACACTATTGGTTCTATTCACTCATTTACTCAAAAGCATATTGACAATCACCAACAAGCCAGGTGTCATCTACACACTGAAGAGACAATGGTGAACAAGATGGTTCCTGGTCTCACGGAGCTTACGTCTGGAGAAGACACACAATAAACAAATGCATAAATAAGGAAGACAATTATGAATCATGAAAACAGCCCTGAAGGAAGTCAGTGAGGGATGGGGGAGAGAATAATGTATGAGGAAACAGAACTTTAGACAAGGTGATCAGGCAAGGCCTCTCTGCAGAGGTAACACTACAACTGAAGCTTGAGGATGAGAAGGGACAGGTCTGTGAATCCCTGGGACTAGAAGGCTTTGGGCATGATCAGAAATTAAAAGGAAACCAGTGTAACTGGAGCCAAAACCTTGACTAAGGTGGTGGGAAACGAGCTTTACTCCCAAACATCTTGCTGCCATCCCCTCAAAGTCAGTCCATCCGACCCCCTTTCTTAACAGCATATGATGTGATACTATACATGTCTACCTCCAACTCAGCTCTGAGGTCTTTCAGGTTAGTTACCATATATTACACACCTTGTATCCCCAGTACCTACACAGGGCCATGTACATAGTTCGTATTTAATAAAAATTTGTTCAGAATTAATGTCTGTGCCAATATTCTTGATCCTAAACCCTCTGATGTCTCCAAGAATTCATGTTATCATCTTTACCCACATTTTATCCTCTCTATTAACTCAACGCATAAATACTCTCAAGTCTTTCCAATCTTAAAAAAAAATAAAAATCTCCCCTCCAGACTACCTTTGCTTCCCTTCTAACAGGGGCCTTTCTAATTTACTTAAAAAAATTTTTAAGAGATACTCACTCATCTCTTCTACTTCCTGCTTCCTCTGTCCTTCCTCAGCTCATGCAATGTAGCTTTACATTTTGTTTTTTGAGTACTTTAGCATGGACCAAGCTGTTGTAATGTGGCCGAATTCAGGAGTCAGACTTTGTAGGTTTGAATATTCATTTTATAATGGAAGCCAGGTCGCTTAACCTTCCCGTGCCTCCACCGCCTCATCTGGAACACAAGCATAATAACAGCATCCAACCCATGGAGTTGTCATGAGGATCAGAAGGGTGACCATATGTAAAGTGTCTGGCAAACTTCGCAAAGTTGTTCTTTTGCCCTGCACATGTGTGTAGTTCCCTCATCATGCTTGGCTCTTCTGCAGTTCTTCCTTTGTCCTGAGATTATTTCCTCACATGGTTTCCCTATCACCCCTGGCTCTCCATTTCCCTTCTCCCTTTCTGGCCATCATATGTCAATGTCATGAATCCTTTTCCTCCAATCTCTTTTAAACGGCAGTGTTTACCAAGGCTCTGCTCTTCACTCTACACACGTTATCCAAGTCCATCAGTTTCAATTACTGCCTAAACGATAATACATTCCAGATCTTTATCACTAACTCAGATCTTTTTTTAAGTTTTAGACCTCTATGCAACAGATTTCAGATTCTCCCCACCTAGCTTTTCAGCAGGACCCTCAAATTCAATACCTCTACCTTCGAAATCAGCTTTTCTCCTCCCCTGCACCTTCCCTGCCAGGGAATGGCAGACATCTATACTAGGCACTAGCTCCCTCATTCAGACAAATTAGATGACTCATGGGCTCTGCTCCTTCTCCTCTTCTCTCCCTCTTCATAAGTCTTTGTTCCACTCTCCACATCTTCCCAGAATATCTTCTCCCCCGCCCATTTCCAATACAGAGCCTGGGACCAGCCTCCCGTCTTCTTTCACCTGCAGAAACCCTCCTAGCTGATCTCTGTGCCTTCAGACTCACAAACTTCCAATCCATTTGTACACAGCAGTCAACAAGATCTTTTTAAAACGCAAATCTGACCACACCATTGCCCTGCTTAAAATCCTGCAATGACTCCCCAAAGCTTTCGGGATATAGTTCAAACTCACCAGTGTAGTTCAAGGCCCTCTGCCTGAGCCAGATCAGTGCCCTTAACAGCTCCCTTTCTGCCCATTCAGGAGGCTGCAAGTGCCCTATAAAAATCTGCTGCAGTGATGTTCCGGCTGCTCAGGAATTTCCTCCAGCTCCGTATCACACCCCGTTGGTCGGTTACAGCTTTGAGCCTCTGCTCTCAACACAGGTCCCTGATTTCTTCTTAGTCCCTGCCTGTGATCTGAATGCTCCCTGGATGCCTCCTCGGACATCTGATCTGCTGGCTTCCAATGTCTTGTTTTCTCCAAAGTGTGGTCTCCCTAATCACCCTCTGTGCTTCGCACACTGTGGTCCATGGGCAAGGGACATTCCCTTCCCTACTCCTAACCCAGGCTCCCATAGTCCAGTGTCCCCTCCCAGGCAACTCCTAGTTCTCTGCAAACTCGTTGATCCCTGTGCTCCATCCACATGGAACACTTGCTGTTAATACCTTTGTCCCTGCACACAGGCCATTCTCTGTCTAGATGAACCGTACCTTGCCTCACCCCTCACCCACACCAGGTTGCCGAACGTATGCACCCACACCTACTCAGCCAGCACCTCAAGATTCAACTCTTAGAAGCCCTTGGTGACACCCACCCTGGCCTTAATTAAAAACCTCCTTGCTATCCTCTAAATACCTCTGTACAAATCTAACATACTGTCTATTATTTAAAAGTTGCTTTACTTCCCTTTCTCCCCTATTAGACTGTAAGCTCCTGAGGTCAGTGAAAATCATCAGTCTTTGTATTCCAGTGCCTAGTACAGTGCTTAATAGATCATGAGTGCTTAACATACAATTTTCCAATAAATGAATGAACAAATTAATTTCATAGTCCTGAAATAAGTTGAATGAATGTCATTATAAAACATTTTTAGATGTAATAGAAATATCATTTGACAATGATTTTTTAATCTTAACTCCAAGTGTATGTTAATATTTGTTCTATTAAACCAGATATATTCCAACATATCTCTGCGAATCACATGGCATACTTGTACTTTTACACTTATAATGTATTGACTCCTTTAAAATGAAATCAATGTCCATCAATTTCCATCTCTGAAAGGCCTAGCTGATGAGGCAGGGAGTCTCAGCAGAAGTTGCCCACGTGCGGAATTATGTAGTATATTTGATGTGAATAAATTCCCACCAGGGAATAAAATAAAATATCCTCATTTTCTTCTCATTCTGCATTTGCAAGGCTCTTAGAAAGGAACATTTGCATTGCAACTTTCTGAGCAACTTAGCTCCTGTAGTGTTTTTAATTGTGCCATTTATACCTGACACTATTATTCCTATGATTAAATGTAATATTACTGAACATAGTTATTGGCTATATTATTAAAACTGGTAAAGACAAATGAATGGAATACAGAATGCTAATATTATTTTGCCTGATATAGCACTTTGTAGTTCTAAGCCCTAACACATGCATGCACGTGCATACACACACACACACACACACACACACATACACACACACAAATAGTCTTTATATATGGTTTGTAATGTATAATGCTTGTAACAACCAACATCTGCTGAATGTTCATTATATGCTAGAAACTGCTCTAAGAATTTTATGTCCATTTTAATATTTAGACCTGACAACAATCTCAAGGAACAGGTTGTGTTAGGCCATTATTGCATTGCCATTAAGAAATACCTAACACTGGATAATTTATAAAGAAAAGAGGTTTCATTGGCTCACAGTCTACAGGCTGTACAGGAAGCATGCCACTGGCATCTGCGAGGCTTCCAGTGAGGCTTCACAAGGCCACTGGTCATGGCAGAAGGCTAAGAGGGAGCAGGCATCTCACAAGGCAAAGCAGAAGGAAGACAGAGAGTCTGTGGTAGGGACCACACATTTCTAAATGACCAGATCTCATGAGACCCTGCTCACCATCATGAGGACAGCACCAAGCCATTAATGAGGGATCCACCCAGTGACCTCCCACCAGGCCCCACCTCCAACAATGGGGATTCCATTTCAACATAGGATTTGGGCAGGGACAAATATCCAACTATATCACAGGTAATATTATTATCCCCCTTTCTCAGTTGAGGAAACAGAGACGGAGAAAGTTTAGTAGTCTGTGGTTACACAGCTGGTGATTGATAGAGCCAAAACTGAACCCCAGACAGTCTAATTCCAGAGCTTTGCTTTTAATCTCTCTACTATCATCTTTGTAGATATTATAGTATAAAATAAAGATTTGCATGGCTTTACCAAGAGTAGTTTTTTGTTTTGATTTGGTTTTTTGAGACGAAGTCTCACTCTGTTGCCCAGGCTGGAGTGCAACGACACGATCTTGACTCACTGCAACCTCTGCCTCTTGGGTTCATGCAATTCTACTGCCTCAGCCTCCCAAGTAGCTGGGATTATAGGTGCACGCCACCACACCCAGCTAATTTTTGGATTTTTAGTAGAGATGGGGTTTCACCGTCTTGGTCAGGCTGGTCTTGAACTTCTGACCTCAGGTGATCCACCCACCTCGCCTCCCAAAGTGCTGAGATTACAGGCGTGAGCCACCATACCTGGCCCCGAGAAGTTTTTTTTTTTTTAAGTAACAGAAAATACTTTCTTTCCCATAAAGGGAAAAACTCTAATATCTTAGAATTTTTTGTCCCTTCAGTTATCTGATTAGTGTCTCTCTAGATGAATGGTAAACAGATTTGAAAATATTTTCCTTTTCAGTAACTGCAGAATTTAAATCACACTGTGCTATTCATTGGTGCTAGAGTCCCTACAGAATCCCCCAAACATTCTAAAGCATTAAAATCAGAGGTGTTTTCTATTGCTGTTTAGGATCTTATTCATTCAAGAGTTTCCATCATTTTTCTTAAAATCAAGAGAAAAAAATAATTTTTATTAATCGTATTAATATCAGGTGAGATATCCAACTGCAGTATTCCACTCATCTGCAGTTCTCTAAAATTTGTAACAACTCACTCATTCTTTACATAACATTGTATCATCAGTCAATTGATCATATTTTACAAGACAGAAGACACGTGGTTGTGAATATAAAATGACTCTAAGTAAATCTGTCCAGAAACAAGTAATAAAGCTAATCTGAATAATAAGGCTCACTTTTCATTCTGAGAGTGAAGACTGGCTCTTTCAGAACTCTGCTATAGTATGGACAATATCACTGATCCTTTTTTCTTTTTTCCCATTGGGCCAATGAAACACCAGACATCAAGACTGATTTTAATGGTATGTTGGCCTCATTGGTCGTTATTTCTTTTTATTGCTTTCAACACCTTTGTTGTCTTTTCTGAAATTCTATTTAAAGTACAATTGTTTCTATTTTACTTATACTCAAAGACAAAACCAAAAAAATGATAAAGTTGTCTTAAATACAATCTTAATATTCATACACTAAGCAGTTACATGGAGTTAATTTCAATTTTTTGTTCATTTAGTTGAAATAGGTAATGATACTATAGGGGAAAAAAGTTCATTAGTCAAAATGTCCTTTCTGTATATCCTTAGTAGTCACTCATACAGATTAATATTGATACAACTTAATTTGCTACTTCTGAAAAGTATTAATTAAAGCAGATTGGCCTGGTTTCTAGATCTAAATGTTTCGCTTTGAACCATTTTCAGATCCCTTTGCAATATCCATCCTAAACATTAGAAATCCTAGTTTATTCTGGCTCTGATTCAATCTTCCAAAATTTCCTCTGTGTTTACTTTGGTCTTTTGGAAGAGGTCCAAGTTTGTCTCCAGTCTCTGAAAGGAGATGAATGAAACTGAAATTGCATTTACTGTTCTTTTGACTCTCATATTTGTGCTCAAAGACAGATCTAATTTCTCTGGCAATTTTCATAAAGAAAAATTACCAAATCAATTTATTTTAGCACTCACTAAAACAGGGTTTATTCACAACTATTATAATATTCATTATTCTCATTTTTATTAAACAATAAAATCCTTATTCAAGGATAGATTACAGTTTTCACAGGTATAGCTATAAAAAGGGTTATACAATCCCAAGCATTTTGGCCTAAAAAAAGTTAGACTCCTTCAGAGTTGAAGGAATTGAGGCCTGGAACAGTTAGAGGTTCATTCAAGGTCATATGGCTAATTAGTGGCCAACCTAGGACTGAAAACCCAGTTTTGTATCACTTCTGATCTCTTCTCACTCCTGTGATTGTCTGTAGTTCTCAGATTATTCAACTGCTGATTTGATCTTCAAAGTTTTTATGGAATGTTGAAAAGTCAACTCTTTCTCCCATTCTTTCCATTACTGTGCACTGATATTATCTTGCTCTCACTCAAAAGAGAAACAGGAACAAATAAACATCAAAAATCATTATGTGCCATAAATATGGAGAAAAGTATAAACTGCATATCTTGAGAAAATATGTAGCAAATAGATGATAGGGCGATAAGCACTGTAGAAGTAGATGACAGACCCTGAGATGGATGGATAGAAAATTCACCCACTATTAACATTTTCAACACTTAACTCCTCAAAGGTTTGTGTGCACACAAGCAAAAGAATTCTCAGCTTAAGGACACCTATGAATTTTTAGTAGTCTGAGCAAATATTTCAATTCAAGAATATAACATTTTGAGAATTGTCCTACAAAGATGTAAACTATTTTAAATTGCTTGGGAGAAGATGCTTCACACAAGACAAAATAAAGTTGCTATAATGATTAGATTATGTTCCATATTCTTTCTGATTATTAGTTGGTAAATGCACCCAAGCACCAACAAAAGAAAATAAATATGTACCTGGTCTTACGCAACAGCTGTATTTCAGAAAATTCGTGAATCAGTCTTTTTTGGTACACGATGATCTAGGTAACTAGATATCTAGGCAAAGTCTCAGAGGTGTGTATCCAGCACTTTGATGGAGTAAGCACACAGAGGGACCTCATCCTTACTTGGAAGGTTTAGGGCAGTTCTCAGCCTGGCCACACTTTATAATCAGTTGGACAGCTTATAAAAAATAACAAGGCCCAGGGCCCACCCCAGGTGATTTAAGTCAAAACCTCTCTCAAGAGCAGTTTCACTGGACTGAAGCTAATGCAACTTGAAATAAGTGGGCTTAAGGAAAAGCACGAAGAGGGGAATTAGAGTCAGAAAATACAAGCAACTCTTTCAGGGCGTTTTCAACGAAAGGGAATCAGATAAATGAAGTAATCATTGGAAGTAGATTGACATATAAAGGAAGGTTTTATTTGTTTAGGTTTGAGTTTCATTTGTTTGGGGGGGTTTACCTGTTTTTAAAGATGGAAAATACTTTAACATACCTGTGTGTTGACAGTTATGATCCAACAGAAAAGAAGTTTTTATCATAGGAGAAAGATGCGATACTTGCTGGTGTGATGGTTTTGAATAAACTAAAGGGCATGGGATGGGGAGCACGGGGAGGGGCTGGACTTAACACTGCATCAGGATGCTTCACCCAAGGGCAGGAGGAAATGTAGACCATGTAGACACAGATGCAGAAAGAGCAAGATTCAGGCAGCGGAAACACACAGAAGTTCCCTCTGATAGCTTTTATTTTCTCAGTTAAAAAAAACAAACAAACCTAGATAGTCATCAAGAAAGAGTAAGGAATGGGGTAGAATATTGCAGATCTGCAGAAAGGGCAGATGTAAAATAATCATGCAACTCGGTGAATGAAATGTCATTCCATTGGTCTATTATACCAGAAACTCAATGTCATTCAAAAATGAAATGTGTTATTCTTTCATGCTTTGATCTCAGCGAGTCCATTCTGGGACCTAACAACCATCATTTCCTCTTACAGAGGTGTGAAACCACTCTCCTCTGTTTCATTCTAGTCTTGGAAGAGATAAATAAAGCTTGTCAGTCTCTACTTTGCAAAATAATTTCTCCTTTTTTTCAAAACTCAGAATGATACTTGCTTATCTCCAGTTTGCCAATTCCCATTCTCCAGAATTTCTTATGAAAATTGCTCAGCAATTGCATTTTTGAGAACTCTCAAGACTCCCCCTCCCAAGTATAATTCCACTGAATTAGTATAGTGAACTCATTTAAAAATACTAAAATCTCTATCTCTCCACCCTGCACATAATTCAGAATAGTGAGAAATTCCTAACCTAACCTTACTGAGTTCTTTTTCAAAAGATTAACTTTATTGTGCATATTTAGGTTTACAACATGATGTTATAGGACACATATAGATCGTAAAATTGTTACTATAGTGAAGCAGATTAACATAGCTATCATCTTACATAGTTACTTGTAACAAGAGCAGCTAAAATCTATCAAACAGTTCCTAATAAAATACAATTTTATTAACTTTAGTCCTCATGTTGTACATTAGATTTCTAAATTTGTCCGAATTCTATTTTGTATTGTCAGGCTGACCTGTTATACATCCGGTAAATTCTATCCCATTTTGCTTATTTCTAAACTCTTAAATTATCGGATGTCTACATGCACTCATAAGAACCTCTGAAGATTAGTTTAGATGAATGCACTCTTAATCGTTTTCCTTCCTGACCAGTTTCACCTTCTACTCAGTTCAGAGTGTATTTTATTTTTTTCATATTATGCCTTCATTTTAAAATGATTTTATATGTTAAAATGTAATTAATTCACAGATAAAGATATAGACACAGAGAGAAAGAGATAGTACACGAATAGGTATAGGTATGGGTATAAGAAAGTATATGTATAGATATACATCTGGATACAGTTTAAACATACAGCATTTTATATATACAAGATTAGATATATATATAATTTTATATAGATACAATCTTATTTTAGGTGCAGCAGCTCAATGTAGGGGACACAGAAGCAAAGTCTGTTAAGCCAAACAGAAGAACCTCAAATCCTCTCTCAGGAACTTACTATAAAGAAGTTGAAAAGTGGCTTAAATTCTCTAAGCCTCAGTTTCTTTGACTGTAAAATAACTCGTTCATTGAGGAATTCTTGTACTTCAGGACAGTGTTTGTAAAATTCTAGCATATAGTAGGTTCCTGATGAATTGTTACTTTTCTTACTCTTTTCACACGTCTTTTGTTTTTTCTGCAATGCCAGACATTTTAAATAACAATAATAAACAAATGCCTGCTGAGTTGGATATTTTCATGATTTGATCTTGTTAAGGGTAACAAGTAAATTGGTGGGGTTGATGTTTTCAAATTTTGAAAGAAGCCATTTTTTGATAGAGTCCCCTAACATCTGTGGTACTGCTGCAATGAATAAGATTTTTTTATACTCAAAAATGAAATGAAATACCTATGTGATATTATGTTGCTGAAGTAGTCTATTTGCAAGCACATGCAGAGTTTTATGCTGTTGTGTCCCAGCACATAAATTAGAAATAAAAGTAGTGGACACTTCCACAAAAAAGAAAGAAAATGCAGCTTCTAGGACATAGTTCTTCATTTTCTTCTTGACCTCTCTCTCTCTCTTTCTCTTTCTCTGTCTCTCTCTCTCTCATTCTCTCTGTCTCTTCCTTCTTCCCTCTCTTCCTTTTCTTTATTTTTTCTCTCTCTTTCTGCCATATTTACCTCTGAAATGTATATATTTACTATTGCTCTTTGAACAATCACACTTACATTGAGCGACTTTACTTTTGACTTTTCTGTATTTGTTCTACTTTTCTAAATGCTATAGAAAGCAAAGTCTAATGACAGTTGCAATTTTTTGTGATTATATCTTCTGCTTTGTCTTTACATCAAGAACATTTTTGCTAAAACAAACACATAATACAACTATATCTAGTTCATGTCACCAAAGCTGATTAGGGCTGGGGGAATTTCAAGGTCAGGAAAATAAAACTGAGATTATTGGCTTGACAGAGAGACTAAAAAAATCAAAAGTTACACTAGATCTAGAAAAATTTTCTTTAAATTAATTCCTGGGGTAAATCAATCACCTAGCCTTTTTACATGTTGGCAAATTAATGTAAAGACCTAGGCTTATTTATTTGTTTGAATGATAATCAATCTAATAACAGTTTAGTGAATGAATAAAAAAAACTAAAGAATAAAAATCCAGTATAACTTAAAGAAAATAATTAAATTTTGGAAAAGGTGACATTTTCCTCTTTATAAGAATATTTATACTCTCAAAATTGATATGGATTATTTTCACATGTGACTTGCATTTTGCAATATTTTGAATCAATATATATACTTAACCTAGGGTTGTCAGAAACTGAGAGTGCATAGTTATTCTCGGTGGGTTTTTTCTTTTTTAATTCAAAGGAAAAAGGCTATGCCCTTTTTAATGCCACTAAAAAAGCAACTGCATGAACAGAAAAACCTAAACTCCGTACAAGGGATGAATTCAATAATGCACAATTTTTAGACCTCTGATTTTGGGAAGGATATTTGACCTCAGTGAGTCTTAATAGTCTCATAAGAAAATGGGAATAATAACAATAATACTGATAGTATAGATTATAAGATTTAAAATCTATATTTCATGAAAAGCAGCTCTGATGGTCAATTTTATTTATTAACTTGGCTAGATAGCTGCCAAAACACTATTTCTGGGTGTGTTCATGAGGGTGTTTTCAAAAGAGATGAGTATTTGAATTTGTCAACTGAGTAAAGAAGATCAGCCCTCACCCACATTATCAGGCATTACCTAATCTGTTAAGGGCCTGAATAGAACAAAAAGACAGAGGAAGGCAAATACTCTGTCTCCTTGAGCTGAGAAACCCATCTTTTCATGCCCTCAGACATCAGAGTTCCTAGTTCTCAAGCCTTTGAACTTGAACTGAGTTCTCCAGCTTGCAGAGGGCAGGTGGGAGGACTTCTTGATTTCCATAATGGTGGGAACCAATTTCCATGATAAATCTCTCTTATGTATCCATATGTAGACTATTGTTTCTGTTTCTCTGTAATACAAGTACCTGATAAATATTCTTATGAGAATGGGCCAATAGTCTGCCTCTTCAATTCCCCACCAGTATGTATTAGTTGTCTTTCCTTTTTTGTGCGTTAGTATTTTCAAAACACATATATTTCTAGGAGTTTTTTGACGTTAAGGAGACTTTCTAATAAGAACATGAAAAATAACTCTCCAAACCAAGAAGAAATCCCTGATTTACCTGGAAAAAAATTCAGGAGTTTAGTTATCAAGCTAGTCAGGGAGGTACCAGAGAAAGGCAAAGCCCGATGCAAGGAAATCCAAAAAAAAAAAAAAAAAAAAAGATATAAAAAGTGAAGGGAGAAATATTCAAGGAAATAGATAGCTTAAAGAAAAAGACAATCAAAAATTCAGGAAACATTGGATACATTTATAGAAATGCAAAATGTTCCAGAAAGTCTCAGCAATAGAATTAAACAAGTGGAAGAAAGAAATTCAGAGCTCAAAGACAAGGTCTTCAAATTAACCCAATCCAACAAAGACAAAGAAAAAAGAAAAAGAATATATGCACAAAGCCTCCAAGAAGTCTGGTATTCTTTAAATGACCAAACCTAAGAATAATTGATGTTCCTAAGCAAGAAGAGAAATCTAAAATTTTGGAAAATATATTTGGGAAAATAATCAAGGAAAACTTTTACAGCCTTATTAGAGACCTAGACATCCAAATACAAGAAGCACAAAGAACAACTAAGAAATTCGTCACAAAAACATTATCACCTAGGTACATTGCCATCAGGTTATCTAAAGTTAAGACAAAGAAAAGAATCTTAAGACCTGTGAGACAAAAGTGCCGGGCAACCTATAAAGGAAAACCTATCAGATTAACAGCAGATTTCTCAGCAGAAATCCTGCAAGCTGCAATGGATTGGGGCCCTATCTTCAGCCTCCTCAAACAAAACAATTATCAGCCAAGAAATTTGTATCCAGAGAAACTAAGCATCATATATGAAGAAAAGATACAGTCTTTTTCAGACAAACAAATGCTGAGAGAATTTGCCACTACCAAACCACCACTATAAGAACTGCTAAAAGGAGCTCTAAATCTTGAGACAAATCCTGGAAACACATCAAAACAGAACCTCTTTAAAGCATAAATCTCACAGGACCTATAAAACAAAAATACAATTTAAAAATCAAGAACAGACAAACAAAAACCAAGGTACACAGGCAACAAATAGCAAGATGAATGGAATGGTACCTCACATCTCAATACTAACACTGAATGTGAATGGCTTAAATGCTCCACTTAAAAGATACAGAATAGCAGAATGAATAAGAATTCACCAAACAACTATCTGCTGCCTTCAAGAGACTCACCTAACACATAAGGACTCACACTTAAAGTAAAGGGATGGAAAACGGCATTTTATGCAAATGGACACCAAAAGCAATGGGGGTAGCTATTTTATATCAAACAAACTTTAAAGCAACAGCTGTTAAAAAAGACAAAGAGGACACTATATAATGGTAAAAGGCCTTGTCCAACAGGAAATATCACAATCCTAAACATATATGCAACTAACACTGGAGCTCACAAATTTATACAACAATTTCTAATAGACCTAAGAAATGAGATATACAGCAACACAATAATAGTGGGGGACTCCAGTACTCCACTACAGCACTAGACAGGTCATCAAGACAGAAGTCAACAAAGAAACAATGAATTTAAACTATAATTTGGCACAAATGGACTTAATAGATATAGAACATTCCATCCAACAACTGAAGAATACGTGTTCTATTCAACACCACATGGATGTTTCTCCAAGATAGACCATATGATAGGCCACAAAATGAGCCTCAATAAACCTAAGAAAATTGAAATTATATCAAGTACTCTCTCAGACCACAGTGGAATAAAACTGGAAATCAACTCCGAAAGGGACCTCAAAACCATGCAAATGCACAGAAATTAAATAACCTGCTCCTGAATGATCATTCGGTCAAAAACGATGGAAATTTAAAAATTCATCAGACTGAACGACAATGGTGACACAACCTATCAAAACCTCTGGGATACAGCAAAGGCGGTGCTAAGAGGAAAGTTCAAATCCCTAAATGCCTACATCACAAAGACAAACTGACATTCTAAGGTCACACCTCAAGGAACTAGAGAAACAAGAACAAACCAAATCCAAACCCAACAGAAGAAAGGAAATAACCAAGATCAGAGCAGAACTAAATGAAATTGAAACAATAAAAAAATTCAAAAGATAAATGAAACAAAAACCTGGTTCTTTGAAAAGATAAATAAAATTGATATACCATTAACAAGATTAACCAAGAAAAGAAGACAGAAAATCAAAATTACCTCAATGAGAAACGAAATGGGAAATATTACAACTGACACCACAGAAATACAAAAGATCATTCAAGGCTACTATGAACACCTTTACACACATAAACTTGAAAACCTAGAAGAGATGGATAAATTCCTAGACAAATACAACCCTCCTAGCTTAAATCAGGAAGAATTAGATACCCTAAACAGACCAATAACAAGCAGTGAGATTGTAATGATAATTTTTAAATTATCCACAAAGTCCAGGACCAGACAGATTCACAGCAGAATTCTATTAGACATTCAAAGAAGAATTGGCACCAATCCTATTGACACTATTTCACAAGACAGAAAAAGAGGGAACCCTGCTTAATTCATTCTATGAAGCCAGCATCACTCTAATACCAAAACTAGGAACGGACATAAGCAAAAAAGAAAACTACAGACTGATATCCCTGATGAACATAGATGCTAAAATCCTTAACAAAATACTAGCTAACAAAATCCAACAGCGTATCAAAAAGGTGATCCTCAATGATGAAGTGGGTTTCATATCAGGGATGCAGGAATGGTTTAACATACACAAGTCAATAAATGTGATACACCACATAAACAGAATTAAAAACAAAAATCACATGATCATCTCAATAGATACAGAAAAAGCATTCAACAAAATCTAGCATTGCTTTATGATTAAAACTCTCAGCAAAATCAGCATACAAGGATATACCTCAATGGAATCTCACTGGACTAAAAGCAATCTATGACAAACCCACAGCCAACATAATACAAAATGGGGAAAAGTTGAAAGCATTCCCTCTGAGAACTGTAATAAGACAAAGATGCACACTCTTACCACTCCTCTTCAACATAGTACTTGAAGTCCTAGCCAGAGCAATCAGACAAGCTACAGAAACAAAGGGCATCCAAATTGGTAGAGAAGAAGTCAAACTGTCACTGTTTGCTGACAATATGATTGTTTACCTTGAAAATCCTAGAGTCCTCCAGAAAGCTCCTGGAACTGACTGAAGAATTCGCCAAAGTCTCCGGATACAAGATTAACGTACACAAATTGGTAGCTCTCCTATACACCAACAGCAACCAAATGGAGAATCAAATCAAGAACTTTTACAATTGCTGAAAAAAATAAATAAAACACTTAGGAATATACTTAACCAAGAAGGCAAAATACCTCTACATGGAAAACTGCAAAACGCCGCCGAAAGAAATCATAGATGACACAGTCAAAGGAAACACAGCCCATGCTCATGGGTGAGTAGAAAACGACCATACTGCCAAACGCAATCTACAAATTCAGTGTAATCCCCATCAAAATACCACCATCATTCTTCACAGAATTAGAAAAATGGAACAGAATAAAGAAGCCAAATACTTACATTCCACTGATCTTCAACAAAACAAACAGAAACATAAAGTGGGGAAATTACACCCTTTTCAACAAATGGTGCTAGGATAATTAGCTAGCTACATGTAGGAGAATGAAACTGGATCTTCATCTCTCACCTTATACAAAAATCAACTCAAGATGGATTAAGAACTCAAATCTAAGACCTGAAACTATAAAAGTTTTAGAAGATAACATTGGAAAAACCTTTCTAGACATTGGCTTAGGCAAGGATTTCATGACCAAGAACCCAAAAGCAAATGCAATAAAAACAAAGATAAATAGCTGGGATTTAATTAAACCAGGTTTTTGCACAGCAAAAGGAACAGTCAGCAGAGTAAACAGACAACCCACAGAGTGGGAGATAATCTTCACAATCTATGCATCTAACAAAGGACTAATATCCAGAACCTACAATGAACTCAAACAAATAAGCAGGAAAAAAAAAAAATTCCATCAAAAAGTGTGCTAAGGACACGAATAGACAATTCTCAAAAGAAAATATACAAATGGCCAATGAACATATGAAAAAATGCTTAACATCACTAATGATCAGGGAAATCCAAATCAAAACCACAATTCAATGTCACCTTACTCCTGCAAGAATGGCCGTAATCAAAGAACCAAAAAACAGTAGATGTTAGCATGGATGCGGTGATCAGGGAACACTTCTACACTGCTGGTGGGAATGTAAACTCATACAGCCACAATGGAAAACAGTGTGGAAATTCCTTAAAAAGCTGAAAGTAGAACTATCATTTGATCCAGCAATCCCACTACTGGGCATCTACTAAGAGGAAAAGAAGTCATTATATGAGAAAGAAAATGATACTTGCGCATGTATGTTCATAGCAGCACAATTCACAACTGCAAAATAGTGGAACCAACCCAAATGTCCATCAGTCAATGAGCAGATAAAGAAACTGTGCTACACATATACAACAAAATACTACTCAGCCAATTAATGCCATTTGCAGTGACCTGGATGAGACTGAAGACTATTTTTCAAAGTGAAGTAATTCATGAATGGAAAATCAAACATCACATATTTTCACTGATATGGGGGAGCTAAGCTATGAGGACAGAAAGGCATAAGAATGATACAATGGACTTTGGGGACTTGGGGGGTAGGGTGGGAGGGGGCAAGGGATAAAAGACTGCAAACAGGGTACAGTGTATATTGTTCGGGTGATGGGTACATCAAAATCTCACAAATTGCCACTAAAGAACTTACTCTTGTAACCAGATACCACCTATACCCCAATAACCTATGGAAAAATAAAAAATATTTTTAAAAAGGAACTCAAAATAGATTTACATTTGAATAAAAAGGTACCATTTGGCTGAGTCAATAAAAGCTCCGATGAAACAATGACCTACACAGGGAGAAATGGAAATTCTAAAAATTATAATAGTGACAAACATTTGTTTACTATTTCTAAGTGCTTCATGTGCATTATAAGACAAACACAATCCATTAGAGGATTGCTATTTTTAAAAATAATTTAGCAACAAATTTGAAGCTTACACAGATTAGAAAATACGCTCAATGTTCGCTAGCTGGTGATTAACATAGCTGGTACTTGAACTCAAAGTCCTGAGTCCAGGGTGGAGCTCTTAACCACCATGCTGTCAACATCTGGGCCAGTCACAGTAGCTGATGCCTGTAATCCCAACACTTTGGGAGGCCGAGGTGAGTGGATCACCTGAGGTTAGGAGTTTGAGATCAGACTGGCCAGCATGGTAAAACCCCATCTCTACTAAAAATACAAAAATTAGCCAGGTGTGGTGATACGCACCTGCAATCCCAACATGGGAAGCTAAGACAAGAGAATCGCTTGAACTTGTGAGGCGGAGGTTGCAATGAGCCAAGATCACACCACTGCACTCCAGCCTGGGTGACAGAGTAAGACTCCATCTCAAAAACAAACAAACATCTACATGGGATAGGTGCAAATAACCCCAAAGAGATACTGTAGGTGGGTACAGCAAAACGAAAAGAAGAAAGCTGTTCTTTTATAAAATTCTAGATGACAACAATATAATTTACATCTCTTTCCAGATGTTTTCTATTTGTCAGTACAGTTAACCACAAGACCATTCTAGCACACATCTCTTCAATCAAAATTTTCTGCCAAGAGCCATGCACCCAGCACCAGATGACCTTAGAATTAAAGAAAATGTCAGATACCAAAATAAATACCTGGTATGGAAAATTGGGGAAAGAATATAAATTTTCAAATCCAATCTCCAACATAAAACTATTTCTCAAAGTTTCAAATGTCCCAAAATAGAAAGACGAAATTCTATAAATTAAGATATCAAAAGGTAAAATACACTATTAAAGTATAATTGAGTTCAAAGGCTATACCAAACTCCACAGCCTGTGAAACAAGAATGGATACAATGATATAATATGAATCAGCACACTCATTATCAGCTAAATAAAATAAAATGAATTTCCTTTAGAGCAAGCCAAAAAGAGTAACAAACTTAGCTGTATATAATTAAAAGCATAAAGAGGTTTGAAATTAAAATTTTTTAATTAAAAAAATAAAAAGTTAAAAAGAGGCTTGAAAGAAATAACCTATAAACACTTCGTTACGTTAAAATATAAGCAGGGTAAAGTGGTATGTCTACTAGGGAAGTGAACCTTTTTCATTATGAACAACTCTAAACTTATAAATGATGGATATTTAAGTGACACTTAGAAAATACTGGAGCTTTTCTAGTTGAGCGTGCAAATTGGTAAATTGTGTATATAATGGATGGTTAGGTGAGCACAATTAGACTCTGTGCTTGCAATCCAACCTGACATGCTTAATCATCATATTTGTATTTCATTGAGAATGCTTTACACAGAAACACGCAAATTATAAAGGTTTTGTGCTATGTATTTTCACACCTATGGTTTTTATTTCTGATACAGACAAATAATCCCTTTGTGTGTTTTTCCTTTGAAGTTAATCTTATTTTCTATATTATTATGTTTGTCATATAATACCCTTAGGCTGTTAGACTACGCATTTATTGTTTGCCAATTACTTTGGTTGTATCTGTGTGCCCTGCATCTGATCTGGTAGCTCTGTGGAGCAGAGTTAGGAAAGAGATGTATTGTCTTGCCTTTTGGACATGCTGTCTGCTTTTTCCAATAATATCTTAAGTATTTCTAACATCAAGAACAAAAATGAAAATTTTATAAAGAAACTGGGTAAAGAATAGTACCCTATACACTTCTTTTTTAAGTGATGTTTTAATTCTCACTTCAACACAGCTAATCCTTACATTTATACTTTGCATTTCCATTTCCATTTGGTAAGTAGCCCAGAAAGATCTTTCAATATCAGGTCTATAGATTGGGAAACTGAATTTCAATAAGGCTGTGTATTGTTTCAAAAGCCACTGGTTCTCCATAATGTTCTGATGTATCTCATAAAACAGAAAAAAGTGGCATGCTCTGTTTACTCATACAAAAGACTTACCATAGAGTTCAGCTCAGCCCTTCCCAAGCTTCCCACCCCTTGGGTAGACATTTCTATGTGAATGCCTCTTGTACACAAAACAAAATGTTTACCTCTTTTGCCTACATCTTATCTCCTTCCTGACTTCCTCACCCTCAACCACTCAGGAATGACTCTTCCTTTTGATACCCTCATCTGATCATCAGCAAGCCTTTCCCAATAATCCTTTATTTAATTTGTCCCTTCTTTTGCATCATTACTTTCCACCTACCATATCTGACCCTATAAACATAACGTCAGATCTACTGCAAAAGAAACCCACTAACCTTGATGCTTCACATTTTGTCCTCTGCAGTCCACCAGAGGCCACACCACGTGATTCATTCAAAACTCTACCTCCATTATGTATTTGCATTTTTCCATTGGGTAACTTAAAAAAAAATAGCCACAACAGTAGCATGTATCAAGGGCCTAACATAGTGCCAGATGGCATGCTAAGTGTGTTAGATCAGTTACCTCAAACAAGCCTCTTAGAACTCAGAAGGGGATGTACTCTGGTTAACTCTATTTTATAGGCAGAGAAATTTAACTTTTGAGTCTTTGATTAATTTGCCCAAGATCACATTATCAATGAATCTAGTATTTACACATAAGAAATGTGATTCTAGAGCTCAAACTTTTAACTGCTATCCTAAGTATATCCAGGAATGTTTCTTGTGAACCAGAAATGGCAGAAGAGAAGGCCAAGTCAGAGTCACTTGGATGTGGCAGGGGCAGAAGTGAGGACAACACGGAAAGGCCTCTTAGATCCTTCAGAGGGTACGTTTCCAACAGGGGTAACTTGGAGAGCCATGAGTTGCTTTCTCTAAGTGTTTTTGTCTTTTGCCATCATATTTCTTTTCATTTCAATAGTGAATAGTTTCTAAAATCTGGCATGGTATCAGCAAGATAATGGGTTTCCAAAGAAACAGCAGTTTGGCTTGTGGAAAATTAGCAAACGTTATAACTAATCAATGGAACCATGGTAGCACAAAAGAAAAACCCAGTTTGTATTCTTTCCTTGTGTGAAGAGACATTCAAACAGAATAAAGCAGACTTTTAGTGGTTTTCTTTCTTGGATATTCTTCATACACTACATTTGGTAATCAGTCAAGGAAGGGACTCAATTACTTTTAATTATAGACAGAGGATAGATATAAAAACACATTTTGAAATTCTACTTGAAGATGTAATTTTTATCAAAACCAAACCCCATCACACTGACTAAAAGGCTTTGGAGAATCCAAAGTCAAAGTAAGAGCAGTATGTGGAGACTTTTTAGTTTTATACTATAACCATTTGATAGCAATGGAGAAATTTGAACCGTTTCCATGAGTTATACCATGAGAGGCTAGAATTCTGAATGAATTTATCCGCCCTCTCCACAGTTCCTGCATCAAGATACCATGGGTGTGGTGAATCGGTTTAATACTGGGGTCCTGGAACTCCCTACGCAAATTCTGTCCTTGTACTTGTTAGGCTTCCTCGATTGTAAGCAACAGAAATGAATTTCTGGTTAACTTTAACAAAAAAGAGAATTCAATAGAGCAAGTTTGGGGCGCTCAAAATGGAACTGAAGCTGAGAGCCAGGCTTGGAGGCAGCTCAGCATCAAATGAAGGACCAGACAAGCTTTGGACATTGAGGCCACAGGACCCCCTTGACCATCTATCTCTTCCCAACATTTCATATGAATGAGTAAACTCAACTGTCTTTTTCATTCTTGTAACACTTGGTTCTGGATTCTGAGTTCCCTGAAAGAAGAAAGTGATTACTTTTGCTTGGGAAACCTGTCCCTCTGGGGCTAAGGGCATGCAGAAACCTTGATTTATAGCCCCAGCAAGACTACACAGAGCTAGACAGGTTATTCTTCAGAAAGAAATCAGGGCACTGTTTGGAAAGGGGAATGGTTGCTAGACAGTCAAAAAAACCAAACGGTGAGTTGAGAGAATAAAAGTTGTTACAGGATTGCAAGCTTATTATTCTTGGACGTATTAAAAAAATAGGTTTATTTTCTCTAGAAAAGAGAAGCCATGAAATCTATACATTACAGATTTTCAAGTATCTATAGAATTACTAGGAAGAGACTCACCAGTTGTTCTTCATATCTGACTAGGAGCTGAACAGATTTTAGCTAAATAAACCCTGGCTCAGTACAAGCTACAATGTAAGTAAAATCAGTTCCTCATCAGGAAAACATTCATTATAGTAAAGGGAATAAAACAGTGATAGCGGGTAACATTAACCTTTTATCCATTACATTTTTTAATGTACATAAACCAGGAGCTTGAAGGCGTGTTGGAGGTTATCTAAGATAAACTTTGTAAGTTAGAAAACTGAGACTCACAGAGTTAAAATGACTCACCCAAGGTCACACATATGCTCAGTATCAAAAACAAATCTACTTCCTAGATTTTCTAATTTAAAGTAACATTCACTCTTCTCCATTGTTTTCTTGGACCTGATGTGTCCTGGTTGATTTAGACACATGCTAATTGAAGGTAATTTCTTGGATTTGCTTTTGATCCTATTACCTGCAATTTTATATCTGAGACAATTTTATTTCCCCAACATGCAAGTTTGAAAATGAAGTATTTCATTAAATTGAGCTGCCATTAATTGTAAGATGCACCAGCATTATGTTTTGATTTCCTAGTGGTGCTTTCTTGCTGCTTAATATTTTCATTTCATACTTAGTAAAAAAAACTTTGTCTCATTTACACATGGATTTTTATCATTACTATTATTCACAAGTTAAAAGGAAAATATAAGCAAAATATATATAAACTAATGGTTTTAAAACTTCTGCACATGTAGAATCCAACTTTCCTGAGCTATGTTTCATCTTAGAGCCATAGAGAGCATGTTACACTATGTCAACCTCTATGCCCTCAAGAGCATTGGTGATGCAGCATTCCTTCAAGTTGTCCCCATGATTTTCTTTTAAGCTACTGACACCCATTCTGCAATCATATTCCTTCTTCAGATAGTCCCAGTGGTTTTGGCTGAAATGTCAAGAGGTTGCCATTGTCTAGTCATGCCACTAAGAATAACAATTAAGCTCACACATGTACACACAGTGACACCTTCCTTACTGCTGCTCTCTGATCAACAGCAATTGTAAAACTATCGAATTTAGCCACATCCTAACTCAGCGATGTTAAAATATGAAGCAATATGTGTATAAAATGAATGAAACACAGCAAGTTTTTATTTTACGTCTTGAAATGTGTGTAAGAAAAAAATTTCCATTTTATTATAAAATTTATTTAGCCTTTACATACAATTGCATGTGAATAAATGATATATTGTTATGGAAGTAGAGTAGGCTTCCTCTAGGTATTTCTGTTTAACATTCATGGGGAGAGGGACAGGTATTTATATTATTCTTACTCTCCAGGCTGCGCCACAGCATATGCTGATATATATACATATATATATATATATATATATATGTGTATATATATATATATATATATATGTGTATATATATATATATATATATTTATCAGCCTCCATTGAATTAGATCAAAGAGTTCATTGATTGATGGAGTCCCTTTTAAAATTTTATTAAGTGTATTGAATTTTTCCTGATGAAAATGAAGACATGTCTATAACCCCATATTTTAAACATATAATCTTAGATTTACAGGATCCTTGAACTCCTGGCTGAAGAATGCTTAGTTTAGACAGTTACACCAGACTTCAGAAAGAGAGCAAAGAGAGTGTGAGAAGATGGGTAAGTTTGAGATAGGGAGAAAAATTAAATGTGAGACATGAACAAAGTATTCAATACGATTGGTGAAAAAGAGTGGATGATTGAGCTGAGAGTTTTCCCTCCAGCTTTCAGCCTCTCTCCCTCTTCATTGCTCCACTACTTAAAGATTCAGTCACCTTGGTAAAGATTTGTGACCTTCACCACCCACTCTTTCTTTTCCTTGCTTTATTCACCTCTGAAGATCAAAACTCTGCTAGGAACTAGCAGTCAGACTGGAAATGCCTCCGAGCCTAATAGCTACGTATGTCAGCCACAGCAGTAAAATGGTTATAGCAACCCTATGTTTCTGGGAAATGTGTACTCAGCTTTAACTGAAGAGCCCATCTTTTAGGCCAGTGCTTCTGGAACGTTCATGCACGTTTGTCTCCCCTGGGGATAGTGGTAAAATGAAGATTCTGGTTATGGAGGGCTGGGATGAGTTGGGGTCTGCGTTGCTAACAAGTTCCCAGGTGCTGCTGCTGCTGCTGCTCCACAGACCACGCTAGGAACAATGAGGTTATGGATTTCCCAGGGAGCTGGCACAACTGTCTTCAAAACTGTAGGTTAATTTTTCTGTGTGTGTCAAACATTCTATTTACTTTCCCCCAAAATGCTCATTTCTAAATATGATACCGTAAAATAAGTTTTTGAAGCAAACAAGGAAGTAGAAACTCATTTTTGAAAAATCCGAATTTTTCAGAGTATTGAAAAATCAACTCTTGATCTAATTCAATGGAGGTTGATAAATAAATAAATAAATATATATATATTTGTTGATGAACAAATCACCAATCGTATTGAGTACTTTGTTCATGTCTCACATTTAATTTTTCTCCCTATCTCAAACTTACCCATCTTCTCACACTCTCTTTGCTCTCCTTATGAAGTCTGGTGTGACTGTCTAAACTAAGCATTCTTCAGCCAGGAGTTCAAGGATCCTGTAAGCCTAAGATTATATGTTTAAAATATGGGGTTATAGACATGTCTTCATTTTCATCAGGAAAAATTCAATACACTTAATAAAATTTTTCAAGGGACTCCAATCAATCAATCATTCAATAAAAGTCACTAGCACTCTAAGTCAGTCATTCTGGTCCACCATCTGTTTTAAAGTCATTGATATAAACTTTTTAGTTACAAAAACTATCCTTTGAGAATGGGCTCATTGTGAAGCAACTAATGCCCCAAAACTAGTTTTGTGCTGTCATGTACTTTCCAGGACAACAAACAAGAAAACATGGAGATAGGGAAAAAATCGTTTGGAGGACCTCACCGAACTATATAATCCTGTTGACATCCCCTCCTGTCTTGCAGTCTCCCCTTCTGCATTCCCCACTTTTGTCACCTTTCACTCTGAAAGGATCATTGTTGCCATTCCTCCCTCAGTTTCATCTCCCCTGTGATCTTCCTAAAGTGCGACATAAATGTTAAAAGCTATATTGTTCTACAGTGTGTCCTTCCCTCTTTGTCTCTTTCTGTTTCAAAATCTCATTCAAGGAACAGCAAAGAAAGGTCAGGATTGGCCTTGGCTGGCTATCACAATGTGCACCATCCCCTCACCCTTAGCCTGGGTGCCCACAAAAGGGGCGGTATCCTTTCATGCCTTTGAAATCATCAAGGGAAATCAAAGAAACCACTTCCAATCCTATCTTTATAACCAGAATCCCATTGATCAGTGTAGGTAAAGGGATAGCACATCAAGGGGGAATGGCATTTAGAAAGTATGATTTGATCCATACAACTTAGTGATCACTGCAAGCTTAAATCCCATCTGAGCTAGAATATAAATCAGTACTGGTGTCAGCTCTGAAACATCTCATTCATGAAACACAGGTAAGAAATCACCTTTAGTTGCCATTAATTATCAAACACATTTGAGTTCAGTACCTACTTCACCTACGCAGTGATCCATATGTAGAGTTGCACAATTGAGAGAACAATGTAGCCACAGAAATTCAGTACTATAGGATAGCTAACATCAAGCTCAGGCCCTTCATTTTACTTTTAAATAACTGGGAAATTTGGTCTCAAACACTTAGCTCCTCTGAGACTTAGTTTATCTAAAAAATGAGAGTGGGATAAACTGCTTTCAAACAATACAGGTTTAAGATTGAAATCTTGAACTCTGGAATCAGAGAGAATTGAATTCAAATTCAAACTCTGACATTCACCAACTCATGATCTTAATCAAGTTACCCAACTCCTCCAAGCCTCAGGTTTTTCACTTATAAAATGGGGAGAATAATTGTGCCAATCTTATAAGGTATATATAAACGTGATGAAATTCAATAATTTGATCAGAATTACAAGAGTATTTAGTTCCTAATTATTAAAAATATTTTAATTTACTCAGATCTGTTTTCTCTAATTATAAGGGTTATTGTGAATATCAACTGAAATAATATGTCAAAAACTGTACATAAGTATACAGATATAAGTGAATATTATTCACATTAATTCACCATTCTTACTCTTAGCAGTATTACATTAGAAAAAAATCTCTATCATAATACTATTATTACAAGTATCAGATTGAGTGATATATATTTAAAATTAAGGGGAAAAAAACCTTAGATCTGACAAAATGATTGTACACAGGAGATTTAAGAAAACACATCTCTAAAAATCAATATCTAATCAGAAACTTCCATTGAAAAATGAAAATGACTAGTATGGCTAATAATGTTGACCCCCCAAAAAAATTACTGTTAACTGAGACAGGGCTTATTTTCCATTTTCAATAGTATTAAGATGAATCAGATTATTTTCATTGGGCATAAATTTAAATCACAACTGGTAAAATAGCTCCAAACCAAATGGATATCCTCTTAATTCTGGGAAAGCTGAAAGTAATAATTAACAATGAGGGAAAATATAACTGAAGAAATGTCATATTTCACCATTGTTATCCTTTTTTCCCCTAATATTTTAGTTTCTTTCTTCCACAATTCTTATTTTTTTCTTTTCAAATATTTTTAGGTAGTACACACACAAAAAGGTCTAGCTATTTAGAAAACATATCAAACCAAAAACACTTGTATGAAATTGTTGACATCCACAAATTTCCATGCTATGGGATTTGGAAATGGTTTACAGCTATTTAAACCACCTCCTTTGTTATTGAAATTTTGCAAAGCATTTCATTAAAAATAGAACCTTATCAAGACAAAGTCATAATTTATTTTTTTCATTCAATTTCATATTCTTGAAGGTCCTGTTGACGAAGCATGATGAAAATGAGAATTGGTAAAAGTCATACTTAAGTATTTTTTTTAAACCACTGAGGTACTCCTTCACAAAAATGATGTTGACCTGTTAGATCTATCTTCTTTTCTCTGTGGGTATGACTCCATTTCACAGAGAAGATATACATATTGGCATGTATTGAAATAGTCTGAATCAAATTATCATCTAGTTGAGATGGGGATGTAGCAAGGGGATGTCTCCATGACTCAAAATTCCTCAGAGAGGAACCGCAGTGTCAAACTTGTGATATGGTGTCAAGATGAAATATGCTTTGAATTTTATTAATAGTATGGAGTATATTTCACTGCTCATTCAAGTGTCATGCTTGAACTAGGTGAATGTTGTCAATAGAAGCGAATGGAGATCGACGCTTTTTTAACACTCTTGCTACCAAGTGCCTATAAAATGTTTATACCTATAATTGTGTCAAATTATGCTAATTGAGTACTGAAAAGACATAAGTAAGTTGAAGTATTCAAAAATTATATTTCTCAGAATCTCATGGGGCTCTTGAAGTTAGGCACTTGCGGGACCTTTTTCCCTCTACCAAGTACTGTCAAAGTACAATGTCTTAAAGTATCATCTCAGTCTTAATTTAATTTTGAAAAGTTAAGTGCCAAGAAAGCAAACTCATTTAAATTCTTCATTGTACAAATATAAGGTATTAAGGGTTTTACTTTCCAGTAGTTTTTTTTTTTCAGCCCAGTTGTACTAACATCAGTGAGAAATACTTGTTTTATATAAAGTTTATGTTGATTGTAAAGAGACTTCAAGCACAGTTTGGGATCTTTAAGAACCTCAGCCACTGGCAGATGTAACAATAAATCAGGTATGATTGTGAGTCAGGAAGAAAATGAAATAAAATACTGGTTCCTAGGAGAGATTTTTTTTTCCCCCAACTCCTTCTCTCAGGTCAAAATAAATAGGGATTTTTTCTGAATGTCATTGCAGAAGAATATAACTTCAATGACTTCTCAATTTTATGGAGAATATTCTACTTTCAGAAATATAGATAACAATCCTTGAGATTCCAAATTCTGACCATATTCTATTAAAATCATTTTTCCACTTTTCTGCTAAACTGTATTTAATCCTTTGTGTCAATGTGCTGGGGAAGATAGTAAAGATATATCTGAACTTTGCCTTAAACTTCTTTAATCTTTTTTTAAGCTCTCATTCATGTAACACAGCTTCAGCAATCTGATTTCAACACCCCATCATCTCCTGGGGGAAAAAATGCTAAGATTTCCAAGTTCAGAGACCATTGTGAAACTGGTTCTCCTCAACTAAAAGGTATTTAATTCTAACTGCAAATTCTCTCTCTACAGTGCCTCCTGGAGGCCTTTCAAGTCTTTTGAATTCCAGTGGTAGTAAAGAGGTCTTTTGTAGTGGCTAAAGTGTTCCTAGTGCTGAGGGGATTGGGAATGGCATACGGCACAGGTGACCACAGAGAATTTTTATATGGTGTAGAAAACATCAACCCTCTTACAACCCTCTTAGGCCGCCAAGAACACGTTTGTCCAAAACCTTTGTTCTCTGCACTAGTTACAAGCACAACTTAGCAGCCAATTTAAAGTGCTGTTTCACTTTCAAGGCCAGCCCTTAATGATGTGGGATTCAGCTACGGAAGAAACCAACTGATATTGCAAGTTGTGCCACATTCCCTTCGCTTTTCTACAGCACACATGGAAGAATAAATCTCTCCAGAAATGTCTGCTTGCAGGCCTGAGAGTCTATTCTTGGTCCATGTCCCTTCTCACCCAATTCCAAGAGTACTCTCCAGTGTGAAGTAGTTCTGAACTACTTTGCCTGGAAACAAGGAACCCAACTGTTTTTGACCATTCATTGTGTTTCCATTCAATGTCCTTTACCCTAGTTAGAATGAAAGTCACTTTATCTCGTGTCCCTTTGGTGTACTTCTGATATTTTTGCACAAAAAATAAATGATATATTTCAATCGCAGTGATATTCCCGTGCCTAAGGATATCTGCTGGCAGATGGGAAACAAGTCAGAGTTTTCTGGGCCTGAACTGACAATTAAAACATGTAGCCCAGATTGGTGATGATTACTGTCTACCAGTTATCCAAACGCTTTGTGACCCGAGCTGATAGTGACAATTCATGCCATGGCAACAAAACAAAATCACAATTTAAGTGAATACTTAATAAAGAGCCTTTCATTTATGAACAGTTTAGCAATTGCTTTCCTTGTAACAGAGAGAGTGAGGGAGAGAGAGCGAGATTGTACTGTAGTAAGTACCACATGGCAAAAATGGTGGAGTGTTTTTTTTTAAAACCTTAGCCTTCCAGAGCAAAAATATAAATGATTACCACTATTATAAACAAGCTACTTAATTACACAACTGATGTACCTTTCACAGAAACTAAATTTTTTTAAAAATGCTGTATTAAAAAAAATAAAGTCATCAGGACACTCAATATCTTAATGATATCTTAATGCAGGTTAGGCTCCCTTTTCCTGGAACTATGCTAGAAAGCGAAGGAGCCCATTGGGTTGCTATTCTTACAGCTACTACAGCTGGAAAGAAGAAAGCATCTCTAGGGCAGAAACAACTGATTTAGCCAACCTCGCCCTTAGCACATCTTTTCCCTTTTGGACTCTGTAATCTGTTGTAGAAAAAGGAATTTTGTTGTTCATTGCACTTCAGGTCAGTGCCAGTTTTAAAGGATCAACTTATCTGACAGGCGTTTTGACACCTTCCTATATTTCTTAGCAAAGACCAGGCAACAAAGTGAAAAGGAACATATAGGAAGTTATTGAAATTATTTTAACAGATGGCTCATTTGGACTGTGAACTCAACTTTTAGAGGCATGATCTCTACAACTACAGCAGAAAGTAAGAAAATGCTAAAAAAAAAATAATAATGATAATAAAATAAATAAATACTGATAGGGTATCTTATGGATACTAAAGGTGGAACAATTTGAGAAAACAAGAATTAAGTAGCATTGGATTATAACCTAAAGCATAAAATAAATATATGTGAATCCATATTATTAAAAATAAATGTTGAATAAATAAGAAATAAACAAATACATGGAAGGAGACAAATCTTTCATGCAGAAGAATTCCAAATAATGTATGTAGATAATGTAGATACATCCCTATCAAGAAAACAGAGTATAACTCTCCACTCCATAAGGGTGGGCTGCTCGCTGTGACTCTTTTCAAAGGTACAATATGAAAAGGTAGAAAGAAGAGAAAGCTTGCGGTGTAGAAACGAGAAACACTACCTCAGCCAGGTCATCAAGGTCAATAACAATAGCGATAAATCATGTTGATACTATTTTCCTCCATGTTATATAAGGAAAATGGCATGTTACCTCTGTGATCACCTTCCCCAAAACCCATAACTCCAGTCTAGGCTTGAGAAAAACATCAGATAAAATCCATATGAAGGGCATTCCATAAAATGCCTGACCACTGTTCTTTAAAACTGTCAAGGTCATCAAAAACAAGCAAACTGTGAGAAGCTCTCATAGTCAAGAGGGGCCTAAAGAGACATCACTACTAAATGCAATATGAAACCTTGGAACCAAAAAAGAACATTAGGTAAAACTAAAGAAATCCGAAGAAAGTATGGACTTGAGTTAAAGATAGCGTTTCAATACTTGATCATTAGGTGCTATACTAATATAAATGTAATAATACGGGAAAAAGTAAATGTAGAGCATACAGGAACTCTGTAATATCTTCATATTCTTCTGTAAATCGAAAATCATTTAAAAAATATTTAATCTCTACAACCCATGGAATTTGTCAGCAGTTTCCTTCCATCATAATTCTAGCTCTATCCACCTAAGCCAGCTTGCTTTCCATCACAGATTCATGTTCACATGCACACTTGCATATATAGATATAATGTTATCACAATCATTAAGAACATTCACCCTATTTCTTATTTCCCTGTCCCTTTCGAATTTAGGCATAACCTTATTACTTGCTCTGTCCAGTGAAATGTGAGAGGAAGTAAAATGCATCCCTTTCATCTGCAAGATTTAATAGCCAGTGCCAAATTCACCACGTTCCCTTCTTCTGGCCACATGGTTGAAATCAAACCTTTGTAGTCTGGGTCTCTGAGTAACTACAATAAGCAGAGCTCTATGGTGCCCTGCTTTGGGAGAGAAATAAACTTTGGTGTATTTAACCAATGAGAATTAGAGACTGTCACTACAGCATAACTTGACTGACCCTCCTAGCAGATACATATATGTATGTGTTATCAGTGGGTAGCAGAGTAAGTCTCAAAAAATCACAGGATAAAGTTAATTCCTTAGGGGATGCAATGTGCTTATATTAGGGGAGTAAAATAAGCATTTTAGGCAGAACTAGAAAGAGAATAGTGAGAGGTCTTTTACATGATTGGTTTACTGCCAATTTAGATTTATTAAACCTTTTTAATAATTCTCTTAGGTTATAGCTACAGAGAGTTGTCTTCACTTGTGAATAGGAAAACCCTTTCTGCTGTAGTTGGTACTGGATTTTGTAGGTAGCTTTAGGGTTAAATTCATCATGTCTGGAGATAATTTGGGAACTTGCTCTCTTCTCAACTGACCTTTAACAATGGCTTTCTTTTCATGAATGAGAAAAGACAAGTAAAATGGCTAATATTTTTAAAAGAAAAAATATTTTTCACAAAAAGAAAAAATCTTGAAAACACATCAGCAATAAAGCTATGCAAAGACTCATTTTTTGTATAACACAATTTTAAGAGGAAAAACAATCTTTTATGATCCTTATAAATAGGTTAGTTAAATATTCCTTCCACACTGATGTACATTAAAAAACATAAAAATTGTTGTAGAGAAATAGACTAATGATCCTCTTGAGAATGTATAAAACCACCATAATGCACTTGATAGTGCAGTACTCTGGGGTACTAAGAAAGGATAATTCCTTCATTTCCCTTCTCAGAGCTCTGTTTCTGCAGGAAGCATTAGGATTTTAAAACTTCAGGGCCCTGAACCAGACTCCGGTCATGGCCATGTGTTTCCACCTTCAATGATGTCTTCTGGCACTAAGTTCCAAAATCAGAATGTATTTTATTTAAAATATATTTGCCAAGTTAGAGGCATTCACTAAGCACACAAACATCACTGGGCCTCAGGAGTTAAGTCATTGTTATGAAACTGCACTGCCCTAAAATTAGGAAAAAGAATTTGCCATATTACTTACGAAAAGACCATTCTGAAAGATTTAATTTTTAATTAAAATAGCCCCTCCTAAAGTCTGAATCAAAAGGTACCATGGCATCTAACTCATTTTCCACAAGAGCATATTTTAAAACATATATATTACATATTATATAATGTATATTACATACATTATATATATTCATATATTATATGTATAGTTTAAACCATACTCTCAGATTTGAATATATATATTCAAATATGTAATACTTTATAAGACTATATCACCCTGCTGATCTCAACAATCTTCATAATTGAATGCGTCTGACAAAGCATTCTGATTGCCTCTATAACAACAGATCCATCACATTATATTTATTTGAAATCATGGAAGAAACTGAGAAACGCTTTGCTTACCACACCTACCAGTTTTACCATATAATCATGGCTGACATTGGATAGATTGGAGATGGAATAGAAACTTTTTCCAAAGGAAGAAGAAAAACTTCCTTTCAATGGAGCCAAATATTAACAATTGATATCTTTAAATGATATGAGTTTTAAATTACAGCTATATAGAATTATATGTAATAAAAATATATTTTAGATAGGATTATAAAATTACAAAAATAAGTTAATTGTGTTTGGGTGGTAGAATTGTGGGAATGTTATTTAAGGCTTTAAAATAATCACTAAGAAAGTATTCTAAGGGAGAAGATAAGCTGATCAACAAGAGTAAAATAAATAAAATATAGGCAGAATATTCAAAAGTTTGAGTATTTACAAATAAAATTTCTTTTTTTTTAGCACCTTAAACTCTTTAAAATAACCAAATGGTAATTTTTTCTCCCCCAAAATCCATTTAAGATTGAATGCATAACAACCAGGAATCCCACTGAGCTCATCTCTTCTTTTGAAAACTGCCATGTATACTTTAAATAGTCAGGTTTTTGATGCCATGGTGGAGTTTATAATCTTCAACAACACACTTCTCCTTATTACTTACAGAAAAATCATTTTCCACAATGACTCACTAACAGTTCTCCCTCTAATCATCATTTCTGCAACATTTAGGGACAGGATCCATGATGGCCTCTCCTCAGAGGCCAACAGAATGACAAAGCAGCAGCCATGTGAGCTGATAAAGTCACAAAAGGGGCCATGACTGCAGAGAATATGCTGAGGGCAGCCATCACAGGCTGGCACAATTAGACTTCCTCGTAGCACAGAGAGTGACAGCACAAACATGGCGTATCAAGAGCACAGGGTCACCCCGAGAAGGAATTATCAATGAGGAAATACCACAGGCTGTAGATTTACACACCTCTCCTCTGAAATTTTCATAATGCAGATCAATGATTATGTTAGTCTTTGAGATTCATGCAGAGCAAGGAAGCAAATATCTTGCTCTTCGTTGTCTCTTCAATATTGGTATTATCCGAACCCTGTCACATTTTCTTGTGTTTAAAAAATAATAATAAGAGTACCCCAGACAGATTACTGGGGTTGAGTTTAGAGTTGGTAAAATTTAATGTTTTTTTTAAAGCATTTAAAAATACTCGATGCATTTGAAAACTGATGATTAATTTTATGTGTCAATTTGACTGAGCCACTGGATGCCCAGATAGTTGATCAAACACTATTCTGGGTGTTTCTGCGGGAGTGTTTTTGGATGAAATTAACCTTTATATTAGTAGACTGGGTAAAGCAGATTGCCATCCATAATGTGGGTGGGCCTCATCCAATCAGTTGAAAGCCTGAATAAAACAAAAAGGCTGAAATTCCCCCAATTAACAGAGAAGTCTTCCTGCCTGATTGCCTTTAAACTGGGACACTGGCTTTTTTTCTTGCCTCTGGGCTCAAACAAAAACATCAGCTCTTCCTGAGTCTCGAGTCTGCCATCCACCAGACTACAACTATACCATCAGCACTCCTGGTTCTCAGGCCTTCAGATTAAGACTGGAACTAAGCCACTGGCTCTCATAGGTCCACAGCTTGCTGACTTATCCTGCAGACTTTGAGACTTGTCAACTTCTGTAATCACATGAGCAAATTCTTACCATAAATCTTTTTGTGTATATCTCTTATTTATTTTGTTTCTCTGGAGAACACTGACTAATACAGATGCCTTTGCTTAGGAAAAGGTTATGGCTCTCCCCATCTCACAGATTTAGTGGGCAGTGTATGCCTGTACAGTGGACAAAATCTTGTTTCACTAAGTTGGCCAATCAATCTAGAAAAACAACCATTAAACACTTGGTTTTGTTGAATGGAGTGGTCAGTTTCAAAGTCAAACAAGCTGTGTTCAGAGACAGGTCCAGAAGATATGTCCTAATTTACAAACTCTTGCAGAGAGTATAACAGAAATTTAAATAAGTCCTACATTTCTCCATCTGTACTTAGCCAATAATATTCATTTCTGAGCTTCTTATTCTTTTAAATTTCTATAAATCCAGAGTTACATAGACAGTAGCATTTCTGAGAAAAGTTGATGGCCATCAAGAAGAAGAATTAAACCACTCAAGAATTACAGGAAAGAGTACAGTTGACCCTTGAATAATATGTTTGAACTGCACAGGTCCTCCTACACATGAATTTTTTCCAATAAAAGTTATAAAGTGTGCCTGCCTCTCTTGCCTGCCCCTCCACCTTCTCCACCTCTTCCTCCTCTGCCACCCACAAAAGAACAAGACCAACTTCTTCTCTCTCCTACTCAGTCCACCCAACATGAAGATGACAAGGATGAAGACCTTTATAATGATCCACTTCCACTTAACAAACAATAAATATGTGTTCTCTTCCTTATGATTTTAATAACATTGTTCTCTTTTCTCTAGCTTACTTCATTGTAAGAAGATAGCGTATAATACATGTAACAGATAAAACATGTGTTAATTGACTGTGTTATTGGTAAGGCTTCCAGTCAATAGTAGCTATGAGTAGTTAAGTTTTGGGGGATTCAAAAATCACATGTGAATTTTGGACACACAGGGGTCAGCACTCCTAACCCCTATTTTGTTCAACTGTAAGTCTGTTTGGATTAACATGTGTTATTCCCAATACTGTTCAACATTATCACTAGTCACAATCTCTGAATATGACTGATCATTCTCCTGGACTCTTTAATCAGGATAAAAAAATCCTGAAGTGGGCTCAATCAATCTCTCAACCCCCATTAGCAATAAAATCCTTCTGTATCAGACATCTATACCTGAAAAGTGGGTATAGGGGCTGAGAGGATTAATCTAAAATATATGTTAGTGGTTTAACTTCAGTACAAAAGTACATTTATCAAAAGTTTCATTTAAGAAGATCTAATGATTTTTTGTAAAGGAGTGCTGAGGAACAAGAAGCAGTTGGAAAAACTGAAGAACTTTTTAGCCCTAGTATTTGAAAGTGGAGACAATTTCCAGTAGTGGAAGTACACATATTACACCCTGAATAAGGGGATCACAAATGAAAGGCAGCCTTGAGATATCTACGGTTTTCTATATAGCAGATCTGGCACAATATCAGAGGCAGGAATGATCTGACACATAATCTGTTAGCTGCTCTCAGAAGGATCTATGTTCAGTGGTTGGATGGATTTCACAGGTTGCTGGCCCTGAGGATGTCAACAGCACCACAGTAACAAAGAATACACAACCCAGCAGAAACAGGAAAGACTGAGGGAAGTCATGATTTCTCCGTGGTCTAGTCCAAAAGCAAGAAAATCTTTGCTCAACCTAATAAATTTAACTTCAGTGTAACAACTCTGTGATCCTGTGGTTGTAACCTCATTTGAGAGCATTTCTGTGAGTTTCTGTAACAACATGAGTAGGTTCTTAATGTGCTCATAATTTCTCGGAATTTATGCTCTCTCAGAATTTTTCTCTACCCTTGCCCCAGTGATAATCAATTGCAGTAATATTAATTTCATAATTAGCCTCTTTTACCAATTCAGTTCCAAATCCAAACCAGTTCTAAGGCCAGCTGTGTAATTTGAAGAGGTAAACATAACTGTTGAAAACGTTACAGCTCCTAGAAGGAAAATTCAGTGTTTCTATTGCTCTCATATTTATTTCCTCATCTTAAAATATTAATAAGTGTCTCAATTTAACTTTACTTTCTCAATTTATGGTCTATTTAATCTATTCTTGGCTGTTTTTACCTTTTAGTTCTGATTTGCCATTCTAAGACATCAAAGGCTAGTGTTTAATAGAAAAGCAGAAAGGGAATTGGGCCAGAGGAAATTTTTACCATTCAATTTGTTTTCTTTTCCACAAGTATTAGATCAAAATTTTTTAAAGGGTTGGGGGTGGTGGTGCAGGAAATAGGGCTGAAAATCAAAGAATAAAATTCTAACTTCCATTTATCAACTATGCAAATTACTTAAGCCCTCTGATTCTTAGTTTCCACATCTGAAAAACAGAATGGAATCAACCTAATCTGTAATATGTAAAGCACAGGCACAACAATGTAGCATGCAGCCCTCAAAATACTGGAGAAAGAGGGTACTGCCTCCTGTGTTGTTTCTATTACTCCTTCTTCTACTAACAATGTTAATCTCATTTAGTCCTTCTTCTACCGTGATAAACCAAATCATGATGCCCCCAACTGTCCCACCAAAGATGACTCCTATGCTGTGTTCCATAGTAAAAAGAAACTTGCAGATGGAAAAAAAGGTTATGGACTGCACTGGTTTCTACTGCTGGTGTAGCAAATCACCACAATCCTAGTGTCTTAAAACAACACAAGCTTATTATAGTTCTGGAGGTCAGAAGTCCAAAATAGGTCTCCTGTGTGCTAGCAGGGCTGAATGCCTTTCTGGCTGCTCCAGAGTCGAATCCATTTTCTTGCTTTCTTCAGATTCTAGAGGCTAACTGCAGTTTTTAGTTCTTGGCTTCCTTTCTTCTTCAAAACTGGCAGTGGCTGATGGAGTATCTCACAGCCCATTACCCTGACACTGACTCTTCTGTCTGCCTCTTCCACATTTAAGATCTTTGTGATTAAATTGCACACACCTAGATAATCCAGGCTGCTCTTGCCATTTTAAAGACAGCAAATTAACAACCTTAATTCCTTCTTCTACCTTAATTCTCCTTTGCTATGTAATGTTCATAGATTCCAGGCATTAGGATAC
This sequence comes from Cacajao melanocephalus, assembly GCA_963573385.1. NCBI lineage: Eukaryota > Metazoa > Chordata > Mammalia > Primates > Pitheciidae > Cacajao > Cacajao melanocephalus. The sequence goes on from CAUYLG010057098.1 coordinate 139,019, forward strand.
GGACACCTTTGAGGAATAATTATTCTGCTTACCACACAGACCTTAAAATATAAAGACAATCCTGGATTGTCTTGGTGAGTCTAATGGAATCACATGGACCCTAAAAGTGGAAAAGAAAGGTGGAAGGGTCAGAGAGATGTAACAACAGAGCAAGGAGGAGGAGAGATTCCTACTCAACACGCCATTGCTGGTTTTGAAGATGGAGGAATGAGCTATGAGCCATGGATGAAGCCTTCAGAAACTGGAAACCACCCTCAGCTGACAGCCAGCAAGGAAATAAGAACCTCAATCCTAAAGTCACAAGGGACTGAATTCTGCCCATAACCTCAGTGAGCCTCCAAAAAGGAATACGGCTCTGCCAACACCTTGATTTTTAGCTCAATGAGATCTCTGTGTCAAACTTCCGACCCAAGTCACTGTAGGATAAGAGATACTGTTTTAAACCACTAAATTTGCCGTAATTTATATGGCACCAATAGAAAACAAATACAGCCAACATCCATTAGTTGCCTAAATATTTCCATGTAACTGTCTTAGGAACTATGAATAAAACAGTATACAGGGTGCACATGGTCTTTTCCCACAACAAGTGTACAAGATACAAGATATACTCCACGGTGACACATCATGATTATAGATCCCTGTGGCTGTCTTAGTCTAGTCATGAGTTTCTTTGGCTACATGCTGGTCCCTTTAATTTCTGCCTTCTCCCTACTGAGCATGTATTCTTATATTTAATAAACACATATTCATCACCTACTACGGCAGGTATTTGCCACATATTACAAGTTCAAAGAGAGATGATGCACAATTCCCAACCTCCCGGGGATCACAGTACAGTGGTACAGACAGAAACATATTTTTTAAATTACACAAAGTAGTTGCTTTAGTTCAGTCTGCTATAACAAAGTACCATAGACTTGGTGGCTTATAAATAATGGAAGTATATTTCTCCCTGGAGGCTGGAAGTTAGGGAGGCTGCAAGTCCGAAATCAGGGTACGGTTGAGCTCTTGCGAGAACCCTCTTCTGTGTTGTAAAAGGCTGACTTCTCATGGTATTCTCACATGGCAGAAAGAGAGTGAGAGGGTGCTGGTTTATTTCTGGCTATGCCTGTGAGGAGGTATACAGAAGAGGTTAGCATTTGACTCTGTAGACTAAGTAAAGAAGATCTGCCCTCATCAGTGTGGGAGGGCATAATCCAATCTATTGAGATAGAAAAAAGGCAAATTCTCTCTCTTCTTGAGCTGAGATATCCATTGTCTCTTATTCTTGGACAGTGAAGATCCAGGTTATTGAGCCTTCAGATTCTAGGACTTACACCAGCACTCTCCCACCCCAGTTCTCAGGCTTTCACATGGACTGAGACTGACAACACTGTCTGTCCTGGTTCTCAGGCCTTGCAACTCAGATTGAATTATACCATGGGCTTTCCAGCTTGCAGACTGCCAGTGGAACCACTTGGCCTCTGTAATCAGTCATGTGAGCTAGTTCCCATAATCTACCTCTCTCTCCAGGGAATTAGCTCTCTCTCTAGGGAATATAAACATATACACACACACACACACACACACACACATATATATATATATACACAGACATATATACGTTTGGGGTGTGTGCGTGTGTATGTGTGTGTGTGTTTGTGTGTGCATTCTGTTTCTCTGGAGAACCTTGACTAATACAGGAGGACAACATTCAGTTCATAATGTTAGTGAAATTAAAAAGCAATTTCGGGAATACAGCTCAAGTTATACTCCAAATTCTATTCATTTGCTTGGCCCAGCAATTAATGTCAATGGCTTCCACTGGCCCAGGTTTGTAGGTTTCTTCCCTCCAAGCCCAGACCACACACTTACATTGTTCTCATCCTCCAACGTTACAATTATGGTTGTGGGATCACAGAACCAAGGATAATTTAACTTCAACCATTTGAGCATTGCAATGGATTAACCAACATTCATATTTTGAAATCCTGACCCTCTGTGTGATGGTATGAAGAGGTGGACTTTCATGAGAAATTGGGTCATAAGGGTGGAGCAGTCAGGAATGGAACTAGTGCCTTTATAAAAGGGACCCAGTGAGCTCTCTCGCCTTCTTCCTGCTATGTGAGGATACAGTGAGAAGCTAGCAGTCTCTATCCAGAAAAGGGACCTCATCAGAACTTGACTATGCTGGCAGCCTGCTCTCAGACTTCCAGTCTCCAGAACTGTGAGAACTAAATTATTGTTGTTTATAAGCCACTCAATTTATACTTTGTTATAGCAGCCTGAACTAAGACAAGCACCTTCGATATTAGCTAGATAGAAAAATGAAGATTGCTTAAATAAATAAATGAGTTTAGACTTTTGTAAATGAAGACAAGAGAGAAGGGCTGCTCTTCCTTCTTCCTTCTTGAAACACACACACAAACAGATACCACCTTGGAAAGGCCTTATAATTTTGAATGTTAAAACTGCTGTATCAGGAAAACAGTAGCGTTACGGTGGAGAAACCCAGCAGACATGATCTCAAGCAAGCCATCACGGCCAACATCACTAATAATAAGACTTACCTACATCATGTACCGTGTACTCGGCATTCACAGAAGGACACACCACATCTGTGGTATTTCTGCTTGAGATGTATAACCTTAATCCAATAATGAATAAATATCAGCAAGCCAAATTTGAGAGACTGAGACTAGGAAAGGCTGAGGACCTGTCACAGATTAGAGGAGAATAACAAGAAAAAGCAACTAAAGGTAATGTGGATTCCCGGATTGGAACCTGGGACAGAAAATAAATTAAGGAAAAAACTGTCGGCCAGGCACAGTGGCTCATGCCTGTAATCCCAGCACTTTGGGAGGCCGAGGCGAGTGGATCACAAGGTCAGGAGTTCGAGACCACCCTGGCCAACATGGTGAAACCCCCATCTCTACTAAAAGTACAAATTCAGTCAGGTATGGTGGTATGCGCCTGTAATCCCAGCTACTCAGGAGGCTGAGGCAGGAGAATTGCTTGAATCTGGGAGGTGGAGGTTTCAATGAGCCAAGATCGTGCCATTGCACTTCGGCCTGGGCAACAGAGCAAAACTTCATCTCAACACAAAACAAACAAACAAAGAAAAACTGCCAATATTTGAATAATCTTGAATTTAAAGAAAGAATAATGATATAATAATAATAACTCAAGAATAATCTTGAATTTCAAGAAATTTGAATACAGCATTATTCATTTACTAGTATTAAAGCAATTTTAACTCTCTGGTTTTGATCATTGTATCATAGTTACGTAACTTGTTAATATTAGGGGGAAGCTGGATGAAGGGCACACAAACTGCACAGTGGTGTAAATTTTCTGTAAATCTAAAATTGTTTCAAAAGTTAAAAGTTCAAACTTTAAAAATCATATTAGGAGTTAGATAGTCCCAGATAGAGTTCAACGCAAAGCAGTTCTCCCTTCTACTGCCACATTCACGCTGGAATGTCTCAAAATCTTCTCCTCTCTGAAGTAGCCAATTAGGATGAGTGGGAAGCTCAGAAATGAGACTGGCAAAATGTTTTGTTTGAAAGGACTGGAGGAAAGTGGGAACTGACTTGAGACAGGCCTGCTAATTTCACTTAGACCACCTGCCTGGTTTGATACAAGCCAGTGACCTAGACATGATGGGCCATTACCAGCCCTCTGCTGGCATTCTGAAATGACTACACGGGAGTCAAATCTGGGAATGCCGAGATTTGCAAATGTCACAAGAATAGCAAAGGATTAATGACTTTTATCGAGCATTCTGAGACACACACACATACATAAAGTCACCAGGAGCTACGCTGCATGATGAACAGAAACTATTCACTCAAAATAAAACTTTTTCCCAATAAGTTGTGACATATAATGTAATGCATTATTTAAAAAAAAAAAAAAACCTCTAAATAGAACCTTTTATCACATTTCCTGAGGCAATAGAATGGAAATTTTTTTAATACAACGATTATTTCTTAGTTTGCTCTTTTTCTGTCAAGCATGCAACTGCGTTTTCTTTCTTCTGAAGCAGTTTATATTACGATGAGTGAAAGGAGAGAAAAGAGCTATGATTGTATCAACCAAAACTGAACAAATAACATTTATTAAAAAGAACTCCCACCAGAAATCTTAGAAGCCTCACAAAGTCTTTTTCACACGCTAATGCTATTACGAACTGAAACGTCCCTTTCTTTTATTTTAAATTATTGTCATCATCCACTGTGCATGTACCAACCAGTGATTTACACCGTGTCAGATGATAATACACTAGTATTTTGTATTTTAATGGCCTTAATAGCTGGATTAAAGAAATTAAATCAGATGTCATATGCAGAATGTACATTTTTTGCCACTGACAATAAACAAGTATAGCAGGCTAAATACCAGAAAGCAAATACGTATTTATTTGCAATTGAAAGCACATGTGAAAACCACTCTAAGATAAGCAGAAGAGGCTCTGAAGGTGGGAGAGGAGCGGGCAGCATGCCGGTTTTCTCTAATATGGTCCTCTTTCCCAATTCTTTCAACTTTGTCCTTTAGGATGATTCACGCTAAACCTCTTCCTGAAGAGCATCACACTGTACCCTTCCCCTGTTCTTATCCAGCCAAAATCCTAGAACCCAGGCCCGTCATTTTAATATGCATACAAATTCACACAGCTGATGAATGTAACACACCCTGGGTAAACAGCAGGGAGGGGCTAAATGGAAAACTCGTTTGTTAGTTTTCCCACTTGGAGGTGGTTATTTTTTAAATTACTGATATTGGACACTGTAGGAGTGCCCTTTTCATACACACTGAAGCACTCCACTGGCCCCAGGAGTCACTAAGACTAGTGGATTTTAATAGTTATAGATCTTAAATGGAGGGTTAGAAATTGTTTCTTTTCATTACAATTACAACAAGGAATTAACCCCAAGGGTATCCACTTAATTTCATAATATATAGACTGGAACGCTAATGTGCCTCTTCCGCAGTGTAATAAAGAGGCAACTGGCCCTTCTCTCCCCGGGGTGGGTTTTTGTAAAACGTATCACAAAAAAATGTAAAATGGAGAAGAGTTGGAGTTAACAAGCTCCATATTGTCACCAGCTTCAGTGCCCGGCATGAGCGGGCCCTCACAGGCACTGAGCACAGCTTTTTTGCTTTTACAGTGGGAGCTCAGTCCCAGCACTTCTTGAATCGCTTCACTGACAGACACACACACACACACACACACACACACAATGGAAAGTGAGAGGAGGAAAGATAATTTACAATTAAGCGCATAAAGTCACAAGGACGAAGGAGAGACTTGGAACAGACTTGTTAATTACCTCGTTTCCGAGATGGGGCCGGCAGTGCTTGCTGTCCAATTCCGGTCATGTCAGTTTAACCCATTGCACTGTGCTGGTGACCTTAGCTTCATTTTATGGGAACTCTGTTCCTACTTGCTGGAACCTGAAGCAACACCAAGGGTTAGGATTTTCCGTCTTCAGGCTCCAAGCGTCTGAAGCCACTTCCTGGCAGAGATTTGAAATCCTGGATCCCTGCTGACTAGTCCTCTCAGTTTAAAGGCATCTTTAGTTCCCAATGCTTTTTCATGATGTTTGACTATGGCTCTCTGAGACAAATGAGAGGAAGGACACTATTTCAGAAATAGAGCTTTAGAGGTGGGATAGGGACAGCAGGAAGCAAATGGCAATTCAATAAAAGCATAACCCTTAGAGGAGAATGTTTTTCTCTTAGATGACGCTTTTCCAACATCAATCATAATGTTTGGCCCACTACAGGCTTCCAGCCAGGTACAACCTGGGACTTAGTTCTTCCTTTCCACTGAAAGTGTCAGTTCTGTAGAAATCTGCAAATTTCCCAGTCAACTGGGGAAAAACTGAAGATCCAAAGAGAAGTAGGAACAGACTACTCAACTCATAAGCTCACATCTATCATGCAGATCACATTTCCAGAGACAGATAAAGTTGCATATAAAAGCCGTGAAAAAAACCTTGGCTTCAGTGAAAAGCACCCTTTTACAAATCAAAATTCCCAGCTTCCCTCCTGAGATACGAAGCAGTGGCTTGAAGCAGATGTCAAAAGGGCTGTCAGGAGAGCACCAGAGATGGGAAGTCCCTAAGGAGAACCAAGGAAGACATTTATCACAAGGGAAAGTTGAGAGTCTTCCTTACTGGCTCACAGCTACAGAAACCATTTCTGGAAACAATTTCTAGAAGAGTTCAGTATTGCTTGCAAACCCACAAGTAGCAGAAAGTGAGAGAAGGAAGCCGTGTTGCCCCCAGAAAACAAACACAAGGAGGTCCACCTGAAAACCAGTGAAGCAGTCACCATGGTTTAGCAGGTGATTCTCCACTTAGCTAAGTGGCTTAGTCTTTGTAAATGTAAACCACGAACCTGGTGCCGAGGATGGGGGGAGTAATACATAGTTGGTCAACGATCACAAACTTTTCTAGCCTCACATTTCCTCATTCCCCATTTTCATCCTCTTAAAACCGCACATCTCTATAAGCTGTTTCCTAAATATATCAAACTTTGACTTATTAAAAGTTCATCTCAAAATAGCTCCGTGTTTTTCTCCAATGACTTTAATTGTGTTTGTCCTGGGCTCAGAAACTTGGGGAACTTGAAGCATTTAAAAAAACACACAAATGTGGTATCCAAATGTTTTCGTTTCTCTAGGCTCGAGGCACTCTAATTGGCTCTTTCCTTTAAAAATTATAATTAAAAGAAGTAAGCTCACCTATGTATAAGATTCCCATTTCTGTATTTACCTTAAATCTTTTCATGCAGAAAACTGTTAATGTTCTTTGTTTTGTTTTGTATTAAATATAAATAGAATATAAAACAACTCTCTAATTAGAATTACATGGGCTATATACCTTACAAGTTTTATTTTCTGAGTTTTCCCCTGACATTCTCAAATTGATTATCATATTCAACATCAACCTAACCAATAAAAAACAATTTAGTTTACATAATAAACCGAGAGATTATCTAAATTTGGCATATCAGACAATTTTTGTCTCTGTTGAATTATTTTAGGAGATATTTTAGTTAAACTGACTTACAATAGCAAATTTCACATCCTTGAAGTAATATAAGATTATAGCCTCCTGGTATTTTGTCAGTATTTAGAGCTAAAACTTATTCGTATCAAATCATATTTGATAAATACCTACCAGTATATATTCCATTTGTAACACTATTTACTTGATAAGTCTTCTCAGAGACTGTAAGCTTTTTAATATCAGATTATACATCATAGTATTTGATATTTTCAATATCTGTCACAATGTTAGTGGTTATTTGGAGCTCAACTAATACTTCTTAAGTAATTTAATGTTTCTTAAATGATTAAAAGCTTGTTATAGTATAAGTAGGCTGGGTAGACATATTCATCATATATTGCCCACCCAAAATGATAGCATTTGTTTCAAAATGGTAATATAAACACACACACATACTCATATATACACCCAAAAAAGTTTTTGTTCTTTTCTAGATTCTGAAGGTCACACTGGTAGATGGCCAAGAGAAGAACAAAAATTATATCTCTAGCAGCTGTAATGCTGTGAAAATCAGAAGCATTTCTCTAAGTCTTTGACTCTGGCTCTAATAAACTTGAAATTTTGCCCCGCATGCCAGTGACCCTGGGGACAATGGTCCAAAACCGAATGCTTTAGTGTGTCTCATAAAGCCGTTTTATCTCTCCAGTTTCCCTTTTTAATCAAAGGGACAAATTATTTTCTAAGGCTGCAGGGATTTCTGAGGATATGCTAAGTTGAGATACTGTTAGACTTGCCTTTGGATGTATCAGGCAACCATCTGGATATAAGAGTCTGGGCCTCCAGGCTACGGAGATAGGTTAGGGAGTCACCAACATAGAGATGGAATTTAAATCCATGAAATTACCTAAGTGGTGAATATAAATGGAGAAGAGTGAGAGTGAGAGCTGAGTCACAGAGAACTCCAGCATGTGGAGAAAATGAGAGGAAGCAATCCCAGAACAGGAGAAGCAGGCAGAAAGGTGGGCACCCATCTCCACAAGCATGGTGCCCTTAGTTTGGGTTGAAACAGGTGTTTCAAGGAGGGTGATCCACTCTGCTAACTGTGACTGATAGGTCAGGTTTAGATAAATGACCACCATCCTTGTCAACATTGTGGTTATCGGTGACCTTAATAAAAGCTGCTTCAGTGAGTGCTGAGGGTTAAAGCACAATTAGAGTGGCTCCCAAACAGACTATAGAGACAAAAAGGAAAATTTTCAAGGAATTTCCAGTAAAAAGGAGTGGATAATTGAGATCGTAATAGGAGAGGAATGTAGAGTCCGAGTAGTTTTCAAGAGAGAAGAAAAATTACAATTATGCTTAGGTCTCAATAAGAATGGACTATTACAAAATGAATATTAGATTTTGCAGAAAAGCAAGGAAATAATTGTGTGATTACCCTGAGTGGGAAAGAGAAGCTGGAATCCAGTTGACTGACAAGGGAGGGAGACAAACGGGGAGAGGTCATCAGTAGCAACAGCGGGGAGAACGGAGTTCACAAGGTGGAGACACGTGGTGGTGGCAGCAGATGAAAATGTTTCATCTGATGGTTTATGTTTTCTTATCATTTAGCTCTTAAGCAACTGCCACTACTCAAAAAGGCTTCCTTGGCCACTCATGGCCTTTCATGGGGTCTCTTGCAACACTATTTTACAATCTATAAAGCATTTGCGCGGTTTTTTGACATCATTGTATAATTTGTTCACTTACTTATATCCAAGTCTCCCAACTAAAAATGTAGAACTTATTTCCCTTCTTTAACGCCATGTTAATTCCCAAAACTAAAAAGCAGGAAATACAGAGTAAACTTAATATATAATTGTTGGATGAATAAATTAAGTAAAGCTTCCGAAAACAGCATTTTCTAGAATCCAAATGACTTCAAGTGTGCTCTTATCAGTCAATACCAATATTTTGTCTATGTTTATTCATATGGGTAGCAAATTCTGTAGGTAGTTTTGCCTGTACTACTCACTCTATCGAAAACATATACTCCTGAGAGTTGTGTACTAGTGAATTAGATCATTCACAGGCATGTTATAGGATGCAGGCTCCTTTAACTGCATGTAAAAGGAGCACTTATCTACAACACAAACGTTCAGCTAGCCTTGCTGTCAGCTAGCCTTGCTGAGGCACCATACATTGTATACAAAGGATGATGCAGAGAAGGAAAAAGATCATTCAGAAAGTAGAGAAAAGCTCAGGACTGGAAACCATTAAAGAGAAAAAGGTTATTCTTAAATGTTTGCCTAGCACTTGATATTTGCTTTCTATAATATTTATTAGTTTTCCACCAAATCACGTCAGAGGTCAGTTAGCACTGCTGTGCTGTACTCACTTTTACAGAGTTGTAAACTGAAACTCTAAGAGATTAAGCGCTCTACACAAAAAGTTATCTGCAGCTGCTGAAAAACTCACAATCATGTTCTCTGCTTTTCTTAGCCCACCTAAGCCTACCATCTCTCTAAAACCAATAATGTGACAGAATCAATGGTTGAATGATTACTAACAGCAATGATTGACCACTACATACATATTTTTTTTTCTGATACTGATTTTACTTCTCTGGACTGATTTGCATTGATCTGCATTAAAAATATTTACAAAAAAAATAGTTCATCTATGAATATCAAGCCCAAATCCAGCTAGGAGTGCTTATGCCTTGGTTGAGCTATGCCAAAAAGCAATTAGACGTTACCCAGTGCCTCTAGATTTAACCTGTTATTTATTTCAGTTAGGCAGAGGGAATCTATGAAATTATCTATGGCTAAACACCTTGGAAATTTTCCCAGGGTGCTTTTCAAAGGTTAACTGGTCACCTTTGCCAATTAGAAATAAAAGAGGGAAAGAAACTGGGGAGCTGGGAAATAGGGACAATAGACATCCTGAAAAAAAAGCAGGTTTAGTAAAAAATGAGGAAGTTATGATAAAAGAACAATACAAAAGGAAATCAAAGATTTTGCTCTTTTTCTTTAATTTTTAAAAATTTTTAGTAGTGGAAGAGGTTTTGTTTTAAAAAGTTGGTCATTCCTCCAAAATTGTGTTCCCAAATGAGAAATAACATTCCATTCTCTTCTATCTCCAGTGAAGGAGAATTTCACACCCCAGCTCCAAACCACATATTAGAATAATAACATTCTGCCTACTGTGTAAAATGACTTCCATAATCGGCCCTTTTGTTCCTCACACAGAGACTTTTGCAAAAATAGAGTATAAAGCAATATTGCTTTATTGTGTTCTCCCCAATTAGGTAAGTGTCATTTACAGAGGAAAACAGAAGATCAATTTGTGAGACCCATAAATGTATAAAAATAATTCAGGTTTGGTTATTCTTTTGGACTTTTTTCTTCCCTCCTCCTTTCCTTCCTTTCCCCCCGTCTTTTAATTTTTTTATGATGTTTACTCCCAATCTTGGACCTTCTAAAAGAATCAGGTCATGGTCTATGTCATTAATAAATGTCATCCTCAAACAGACGTAGAGAACAAGGCGGCCCTGTTGATAAAACAATATCTCTCTCGGCTTTGTCTCTCCTGTTTCTCTGATCATCTCAATTGCTTTCCCTTGACCTTTAAACCTGCTTTATTTTCCACTTCTGAGATTCTACCCTAAAACATAACGCAAATTTTAGAAAAAAGTTGAGGATAAATCTATGTCTGTTAAGCAAAAATATGTGTGTGTGTGTGTGTGTGTGTGTGTATAAGAAATCTTCCAAATGAGAAGTAGTTAGTAAATTCCATTCTGTGTGTGACATAGTATAAAGATATTGAACTATTATAAAGAACATGCAATACATGTGGGAATGCTTTGGATAGTCAATGTTAAATAAAAAGAATAGGATGCAAACTTGTGTCACTATATGATTATAATTATATATCAAAAGTAGAAACAAATTCAATTGAATATTATGTATTTGTTAAGATAGTTGTGCTTTTGTTCTTTTCTCTATGTTTCAGATTTTCTATAAAATATTGTTTCACTTAATTTTTTAATCCTAAAGAGATTTATGATATAAAAAGACCTACATTAATTCCAGTTCTTTTTCTTTTTTTGTTAGGTATTTCTTGATTCTTGGAATAGATGTTTGTGGGCAGAAAACATATTTGGATTAGGCCAAATTTCTGTTCTCTGAGATATTTGATAAGGGCAGGGATTTAGAAGGAGAAAGAGTTATATAATAAGAATTTTATTAAAACTGCCTGGGATTTTATAGATCATCTGTTTGAAACCTCACATTTTATGATAGAGAAACTGAGAGAGATATAACTAGAAAAATATAAAGAGCAGTAAGTGGATGGATCCAATAAACGTGTTAGGTGTCGAATGAAATCTTTGCATTTGTAATTATTTCAGAAGGCTCTGGGTATGACCACCCATAGGTCCAGGTAGTGGATAACTGCTGTCCTTTCTAACTCATTCTCCCTGCCCCCAATTATTTTCTAATGCCTTCCAGCATCTAAAAGCCTGTTTCTCCAAAGAAGCTACAGAGCTGATGTTCACAAAACTCAGAGATACTGCAGAAGATATTTTTAGAATTGTCTAAGTGCTAGGAACAATGGGTAGTAGATGCTGTGGAGCCCATTCAGATGACCTGCCAATGCTGAGTTTCTTATTCCCCCAGCTTCTGGGAATACGGGCTGCTGACTGGCTCCCGGCCCAAGCCATTTTCTGTGAATCCCATTGGTCGAAGTGGCCCGTCCAGGTTATACTCCTCCTGGAGGTGGCCGTCTGCACCCAATCACTGGTCAGTGTAAGGGTATAATGACACAGTGCGCTTGCCTGGATTTGGGACAACTCTGAGAGCCATTTCTGTTTCAGAGTTCCCCCTAGCTCAGCCAAAGCTCCGCAGCAGTTGCATTGCAAGTCCGCTTCTCCCTGGATCTGTCTTGCTTCTCTCATTCCCCAGCAAACCTCCTACAGGCACATCTCTATCTCAAAGCCTATTTCCCAGAGAACCCGTACAAAGACAATGCAACTGAACTATGACATAAGAAGTCATTACAAATTGTATAGCTCATTTTGCAGGAAGTTATGTTGTTTCCAACTTCTTAAAACAAAAGTAGGGGTCTGGTTTCAGAGTTATTTCAGACCCTCTCCTCCCAGAAGGAAGATTAGAGCTAAACAATTATCTCTGAAATGTAATCTATTTAGATAACCAATTTTGCTTGACTATTCCTTCCCTTACAAGAAAAAGCCTTTATACTGGTTAATGTTCTTCTTCATTTCTCTGTTGAAGCTATAGGTATACATAATAAGAAAATTAACTTGTGGGCCATCACCATCTTCGCTACTCAAAGTACGATTGTTGTACCAGCAGCCTGGGCATCACTCATGACCTTGTTAGAAATGTGGAATCTCAGGCCCCACTCCAGCCCCACTGACTCATCATCTGCATTTGATCAAGACTCCCAGATGTCTCATATGCATAGCAAACTTTGATAATCATTAAATTACACCACTGTTGTTAAATCAGCTTGCTTGTTAAGATTGAACATTGTGCAAAGGGAAAATAAGCACTGGAGTCAGAAGAATTCAATTTCTGACTCTTTCTTCCAGAGCACCTTGGGCAAGTAAGTCTTCATCTCCTTGGTGTCTATTTGCTATAACTTATGGGATTTTTATAAGGAGTTATACTGATTTTTGTTTAAGTAATTCTTGCTGATCATCTGTAATGGACCAAGCATTGTTTTAAAGGCAACTGCATTAGGAAGAACAAGACAGATTCAAGTCCCGCCTGTCAATCATTCCACAAACATGCACTGAGCATGGACCATATGTCTTGGTGCTAGGATTAACGCAATAAACAAGATAGAACATTTTGTAGCCAATAGTTGAAGATAAGACAAACACTGAATAAGTCATTACCAAAACAACTTGTCAGTGCTACAAAGGCGAAGTACAGGAACAGAGAGAGATCATATTATGGGAATTAGTCTATGTTAGATAAGGGAGTTCTCAAAATATCTCTCTTTTTATGTTGCATCCTGGCTAATACAGGTATATGGGTCCCTTAATGCAGACCTAATGGGGGAAAGTGTCACTGGATGAGGATGAGTGAGCAGGACTGGGGGAGTTCTCCCAGAGGAAATGTCATCTGCTGAGACCTACAAAACGAGTAGGATTTTTGTTATGATTAATGTGGAAGCTAGAATGACCCAAACAGGGAAAAGAGCATGCGTTAATTTAGAGTTTTTAAAAAGAGAAGGAACATCAAAAACACACTTTAGAGGAATTTCTTTGCACTATAGAGAATGATTAATGGTGCACCCTGTCAATGCTCCCTAACTAGTCTCCTAGGTTTCTGACTTGCTCTCTTCCAACTTGTTTTTAAATTCATCTCAGTCTCTACTCTGGGCCACTCTCTTTAGGTACTTTTTCTATATGTTGTATTAAATGTGCCTTTCCATGTTGTTTTAAACCTGGTGCTTTGATATCTGGGCCCTTGTCCACCCTGGAGAAACTGCCCTTCCCAGGGCTAGCCAATTCCTGGAGATCCTGAGCTTACCCTGTGCTTTCATATGCAAATTAACCAATCCAGAACCCATGCCCCACCCACCTCCTTTCGCAGGCTCTCTCTCCTTTCTTAGCCAGGATCCCATTGTCCTAATCACCCCATGTCCAGGTACCAGACAACTAGAGAAATTCTTACACCTCAGAGCCCACTGAAATTATTCAAATTAGCCAATCATAAGCCTGATTACCCTGCCTTGCTCATTCCTTCTCACAGAAACCATGATAAAGATTTTTGCCCACATTTTTTCCTCACTCCTATCTAACCAACCCTGGTGCTTTTGTGTGTCCCTGCGTGGTGTGGCACGCCCCCTTCTCTTGAGAACTGTCAGTAACAAATTATCTTTTCAACGGCAGTTATCTTCTCATATGTTGATCTTAGCAAACATGAATAAAAATAAAAGTTACATTTTAAGAGTTGTCTCACTTTCTAACACTTCTATAGTCTAGGGTTCATTTTTTCCATTGTTTGAGATGACAGAGCTAAGACTCCTCTATCTATGTCAGAGCCTTCCAGCTTATTTAAAACAATATTAAATGGTGAGAAGAGGGCAATATTTCTAGTGTAATAGATTAGTCAGAATTCAAATCCCACCTAGTGTGACTTTGGCTATAACAAATGACTGCAAGCATCTTAATCAGTCTATACATAAAAGTGTATTGCCCACTCACCAAACCCTCTGCAAGTCTAGATACTCTCCAGTGCAGCTCATTTCCCAGCAGCAAACTATGGATTCTTTCCAGTTCTATTTTGTGTTTCCATCACCTCAACTCATGGCTTCTGGGGTCTTCAAGGCCTCAGGCAAAGAGAAAGCGAAAAGAACTCACACTGATCCTAACCATTATATCTGGAGATGGCGCATGTCACATTCATACACAGGTCATTGGCCAGAAGTCATCATACAACTAACCCAACAGGGAAGTTTGTAAAACATAGTGGAGTACAGGAATATTTGGTGAGTGCTTCCTGTGACACCCACTTTCTACCACTTTTTAGCTTTTTTGCCTTGGAAAACATCTTTACCTTCCATTAGCATATTGTGGTGTCCCACGTGCAGAATTTAATAGCAATTCTATTGGGAAAATAAGTTGTGAATCATTCCTTCCATCTTTAATACATACATGCAGTGAGTTTAATATTCATTCCCTCTGCAGTCACTCAGAGCTCCGTGAAATTTCTTTGGTGGAATAACCTCTTTACTTACCTATATACTTAGAATATAAATTACCAAAATTACATTCCATTTTGTCCTTATTTTCACTTTTAACTTTGGCTTGAGGCTTCTTGTCTGATTTTATTTGGGTTGTGTTGATTTTTAAAATATATATTCTAGAAACAGAATCATACACAGATAACTATCTCAATATTCAAATAGATCTAAAGAGTCTCTTTTAGGATATCACAGAAATTAAATCAACCTATAATTTCCTGCTTTAGCTACTTCTCTTTCTATCAGCTGTTTCTTCCTATTCTGACTGTCTCTCTGTGTATTTCAAGAGCCCATATAAAGTTCATCTAACTGGTTCTGTTAATCATTTTCCAATTATAGGACCTCTCTGGGGCCACGTCATGTGGGACCCCTTCATAGATCACTGTTCAGTCTATATATGGTTGTATTGGTCACTTACATGGTCCTAATACAATCCAGCACTGTCAGAGTTGCTGAACGTCATATGACACCCTGCGCTGTGTAACTCACTCCTGTCAGCTTATCTCAAAAGAATATTTGTTAAGTAAATAGAGCTATATTTGTTATTTTCAGTTTAGTGTTGGCTTAGTATTCTAGAGACTAGTAAAACATTGACCCGTAGGGTTAGTAACCAATGGCATAGTTAGCAGATCCGTTCTTTAAAACAAAGAAAAATTTGTGAAAAACATGCCTTGTAGCCAAGTCTTACTTTGTTACTCATGTAATGTTTTTAATGATACATACCACCTTCTACAGATTTTCACTGACTGTTTGTTGTAGTATTGGATTTTCTTAATTTATACTTAGAATTTTTGTAAAAACTGTATTGTTCCCATGACAAACACGAAAACTGAGTTATGATCTGAAACATGTAGGTCACCTAGTAAGCACGACAGAAAACTGTGATCATGATAAATTTAGGAAAAGGGAAACAGATCAGTTATGAGCAAAGAGCATGATGAATCTATAAGTAGCCTTTCTACAATGGAGATGTGTAAAATACCATAGGATTTTTTTTAAAGGAGTAAAAAGGAATTGAGGCCAGCCACAGTGGCTCACGCCTATAATCCCAGCACTTTGGGAGGTCAAGAAGGGCGGATCACCTGAGGTCAGGAGTTCGAAATCAGCCTGGCCAACATGGTAAAACCCCGTCTCTACTAGAAATACAAAAATTAGTGATGGCATGGTGACAGGTACCTGTAGTCCCAGCTACTCAGAAGGCTAAGGCATGAGAATCACTTGAACGCGGTAGGCATAGGTTGCAGTGAGCTGAGATCTTGCCTTTGCTCTCCAGCCTGGGCAACTATAGCAAAACTCCATCTCAAGAAAAAAAAAAGGAATTAAAACAAAAACTAAAATTTATCTTACAAATTCTGTTTCTCATAAGTATAACACAAATGAAAGGAAAACCCCGTCAGTGAATTAGTAGACATATTGAGCTCGGGTAGTCGCTGCAGCAATAGTTGTGGTTGGGAAAGGGAGTCAATCACTGGAAGTGGGTAAGCAAACAGTGCTGGATGCACATCACAGAGCATCTGTGGTAATTAGACACAGCAAATGAGGCATGGTCATTGCTACATGGCGGGACCCTAAAAAATATAAGAAAAAGAATGAGATACACATTTAATATTATTTACATAAATGTAAAATATGCAAAATGAATAACAATATGAAACAAAAAGATGCACATCAACACACTTGCCTATGGTAATAAAACTAATGTTAACAACTTAATAAAACATCTGAATGACTCAATAATTTGCTGAGGGCTGTTTAAACTATCGTGAGTGAACAATTGTATTTTTGGTGTCCCAGAACATAGATAAGATTCCCAAATCTAAGATTCTGGAGCCCTTACTGTCTATCAACCTCAGCTCTGATGAGAATGGGTGGGTTAAAGATAAAAGGGAATAAAGGTGAAACAAATAAATAGCAGATGGTCTTTGCACTGGACAGATGCTAATCTGCCTTCTGGGAACCAAAGAGTATAATTAACTAAAGACTCTGTATCTGAGATCCCAAAGAGAGAGAACAACAGAGGGAGGTACCGATGCAGCCCTCTTCTGTAATGACAGATGTTTAACTCAACTGTATATTCTTCTTAGTTTAGTTTATGCAGAGTTTTCTGTTTTGTTTTGCTTTGCTTTGCTGGGTTTTCCTAGAATAATAGCCCATCTGATCATCAGCAGGTTCAAGAGAATGTAGAGCCAGAAACTCAGGAAAATTCTCACAGTGAAGAATCAAGCCTTAGCAGCCATTTGGTAAGTTGCTCAACCCTTAGCACAAATCAATAGAAAAGCAATAGACTCAAAACTACATAGACATGTGGATTAATCATTGACAGAACATCTATCACTTGGTTAGGTGTGGGACTCTGTGAGCCACAGATATTATGTTCCAGCAATGAAGATGTGACAAGTAGGCAGGAAAATAAAAGGCAGTCATGGTACTGAGGATTACAGGTGATCAGAAGTCAAGTCCCAAGCCTTCACACAATTGAAAATGATTAGAGAGTATTCCCTCTGATAAAGTTTCAGAGCACTAATGCTGGCAAGCCTAGGAAAGGCAATGGTCCCACAACAGCTAAGGGAAAGTTAGAGGCATCTAAGTAATAGAAAATAGCCAAGACCAATTTGGAAGCTTCCAATCACATATAACAAAGCACATTCTTTTTTCTGAGGACTGTGGCCAGGTGGGGGATTGGCTTATAAAGGTATTCTCTACATGATATGATTTATCTGGAGGCCCACAAACTCACTGACACAATTCCACACAATGGCATCTGGACAAGTTATATAGCCTTCCAAGGGAGATGAGTGTAGGATGAAAAATGTAAACAAGAATGCATGATTTATGAAAGAAATCTCAGCCTTCCTGTGGTCACATGTCCAACATTTAATCCCTAAATTATTACAGACATAGAAACCAACATTTCCATTCCTGTAGAATGACTGACACGTAGTTTAATATTCCTCTCCCCTCCTGGGAATGTACTTCGCCCAAGAGCCCAGTGAAAGGAGGCTTGTCTGGTCACATCTCTGGAAAGGGATCATTGACTATGCCAGCTTTGATGCTTATTACTTTCCTATGCTGAAGCTAGAAAAACTATGAAAAAAAATTAGGTAAAACAAAGACTGTGTCTCACTCAATATATTCAAAGAATTAGTTTGATTTTGGCAATATGCTTTCCTCTCCTAAGGCCAGAGGGTGATATTCAACGTGTGAAACAGCCAATGTGACACGGGCATAGACCATTCAAATGCATAAAAATCAATTACAGTTACACTGGTGCCTACTGGCAGAGCACAGGCTAAAGCCATGCTAAAGATTAGAGAACATTTTCTACTTTGTTTTGGGGTAAGTCAAAAGAGTTAGTTTTGTTTTCCAGAGTCATATAAAAAAAAATATGCTGAAGGTCCCTGTAGTCCTTGCTGTAGTTTCATATTATAGGGGTTCCCAGGTCTCTGCGAATCATTCACTTTTCTAGTCAGACTCAATGCACACAATGTAAGAGCTGTCCTTCAGAACGACAGCCTGGACCTGGATTTATCCCAAGAGAGTTTGTCACTCCACTCCACACTCTGCACTCTGCTAAAGAGTGAAGAAGTCATGTGGTCCCAGTGATTATCATCACATGGGCACCAGCCTCCACTTGAGCATGCATACCCGAAAGGGACTAGGTCAGGGACACCAGGGCCAGTGCTGCAGTTCCACTTTTATGCATGTGTTCCTTGATCCTTCCTTCCCTTCCAAAAGTCCCTACCCCAAGAACAGAAAGCTGGAGATCTTTCCTGAATCATGGTGAATATACAAACCCAGGGCCGCTTTCCAAGCCACTGATATAAAGAGGCTCCAAAGAGGAAATATAGAGGAAGCTCCAGCCCCTATCTGACTTCATTAAGACCTCCCACACTTGAAAACCAATAAGCCAACACTGACAACTTCCTGATAATATTTCTTAATGTTGCAAGGAAATATTATAGATGTCCTTTTTCCCCTATTGCTGGGGAAGATTCTTGTCATTTGTTGAAACACTTTATAGGCTTCCTAAACATTGCTTTGAGTATACACATTTATGAGATAATAGACATTCTACATGAAAATACCATCAGCTGTTCCCTAACACAACTATTCTGACCTCTTTCACCAGAGGACACTCTTGAATAACACAGAGTATAGCAGCTGGAAACACAGGCTAGAGCCACACTCAAAGCCTGGCTTGCCCACTGAGTAACTTTGAAATCTTAGATTGGTTTCTTATCTTCTTCAAGTTTCAGTCTCTTCACCTGTAAAACAAGGGCAACAAGACCACCATCATAAGATTCCTGGGAGTCTTCAATAATTTATATGTGAAAGGTGTTTAGGGTGGTGCACGCTGTAGACATTCCACAATTATCAACAAATGGGATGTCTCTATAGCACAGAAAAAATGATCAATTCAAGAATCACCAGATTTTCTAGAACCGCACACAGAGTTTTCTATAAAAATGTTCACAATTTACCCAATTTGTTTGCCATCATGGATTCATTCACTTATTTCATGTCTCTCATTTATTTTATTTTTTTTTTGTGAGACAGAGTCTTCCTCTGTTGCCAGGCTGGAGTGCAGTGGCAATCTCAGCTCACACTGCAACCTCCACTTTCTGGGTTCAAGCAATTCTTCTGCCTCAGCCTCCCAAGTAGCTGGGACCACAGGCGCGTGCCACCACATCCAGCTAATTTTTGTATTTTTAGTAGAGACGGGGTTTCACCATGTTGGCCAGGATGGTCTTGATCTCTTGACCTCGTGATCCGACCGCCTCGGCCTCCCAAAGTGCTGGGATTACAGGCGTGAGCCACCACGCCGTCTCTCATTTCTTGAAATATATTATGTATTGTATCCTGTGCCAACAGCTGGGGATTTAAAAATTAATGAGATATGGTCCCTACCATCATAAACTTTACCATCAAGTGTAGAAGACAAACACATACATACGTAATACAACATAGAAAGTAATTTTAGATGAGGCTCATAGAAAAAAGAGGTTAACCCACATCAGGGGGACAAACTGGTATATGTTCCACATACATTTCTGAATAGTGATATTATGGGATCAAAACTCCTAAACTAAGATACCGATCTAGACTGTTACACTCATGAGCCTTCACTTCCGTTGCTGGCAGAAGCAAAAAAGTAGATCTTGCAATTAAAGTTAACTTAGACTCTTCTTTTTGAAACTTAATCTCTTTGGTTTGTCAAATTCAGGGTTTTCCCCAGTATCATTCTCCTAACCCTTGGGAGCTCATGAATTGTCCTGTCATTAGAAAAAGGACATCTGGCCCTTGCCCAGTATCTGAGAACTAACCACCCTCCATCATTGCTCTAAAGTGTGAGATGCTGATCTTGGTCTGATCTCTTAGCATAAGCATGGAAATGGTGGCTTTCAACTGGCTCAAACTTCTCTCCCATTGCCCCATCAGGTTTTCAACTCAGCATTAACATGCACTGCTGACATTTAGAGATTTATCCATGTCCTACGCATCATCCCTGCTTTGGGCTAACCAGTCCTCGGTTTCCTTTTAGAGCTGTGGCATCCTCCTGACAGCCATGCTGATTTCTAGTTCTCAAACACCATCTCAGGGACAGTTTTGGGACCTTGCCTGGGTCTCCTCCCTAGAGCCAAAGAGACTCAGGGGTGGAAGAAGGAGGCTACTTCAGGCCTGGTCATCTTAAACACATAGGAACACAATCTCTGCTCTACCAAGGATGCCCCTTTCGAAGTGCTAATCTCCATCCAGAGTTCCAGGCAAGGTGTGCTAACCCAGCCCCTTCTCATCAGTGATTTCCAAAACCATCTGGGGTCTCTGTACAGCGCAGGCCCAGGAACTTGTCCCAGTTCTGGACTCTGTCATCTGGCTTGCCTCTCACTCTGTCCCAGGATCCTCTTCATCAGTTTTCTTCTTTCCAAGGAGGGGAAATTATCTTCATATCATACTCTACATGGTCTGTGTTCTGTGGTTTATAGTAAATCTTTCTTGCCTCGATCCTCTAGCATCTTAATATTTTAAGGGAATAGTTAATATTTAAAGGAATGCTTCTGATTTCTCTTTCAACAAGCCTAGGTGTGTTTCACTACCACTGCCTCCAAAATTAACTTCCAGAGCAGGTTTCGGAATTCAAAAACTGAACGTTGTCTCCTTTGTTCCTAGCTGCCCCTGAAGAAATGAATGTCATGACTCAGTGGGTGGGGACTGTGGTGCAGAATGAACTAATGGGAATTTAAAATACGGAAAAGAAAGTTTCAAAATATTATCGTGTCTTTTGGGTCCCTACTTTAAAAAAAAATTTTAATTCCAAAGATAACGAAATAGTGCTGGGCACATCTGTTCTCTAACACACCTGTGCCATGCAGTGGCCTAGAGTATATCAGGGGATATAAAGGCAGAAACATTCACCAACAGGTGAAGCTGTATCATCACCCTGATTCATAGGGTGAGGGAACATCCCAACCTCAGCAAAAAGAAAGCTTTACCACTGTCTGCAATAAGCAAGGCTGTTCTGGAGGAAGGTGAGGAGAAGGACAATGGCAGGGAAGAGGCAGACACAAATGACAGAAACCATGGATGAAAAGAAAATCTTCCATGTGACTGTCCAGGAGCTGGTCATCTAAAATTACCTGGTCATTGTTTCAGCTGAAGCCATACAAGACAGAAGAGACTGGGGGCCAATATTCAACATTGTAAAAGAAAAGATTTTTCAACACAGCATTTCATATCCAGCCAAACGAAGTTTCATAAGCAAAGGAGAAATAAGATTCTTTCCAGACAAGAAAATGCTCACGGATTTTGTTACCACCAGGCCTGCCTCACAAGAGCTCTTGACGGAAGCACTAAATATGAAAAGGAAAAACCAGTACTAGCCACTGCAAAAACACACCAAAATATAAAGGCCAATACTGTGAAGAAACTGCATCAACTAGCATGCAAAAAAGCCAGCTAGCATCATGATGACAGGATCAAATTCACACATAACAATATTAACCTTAAATGTAAATAGCCGAATGCCCTAATTAAAAAATACAGACTGGCAAGTTGGAAGGAGTCAAGACCACTGAGGTGCTGTATTCAGGAGACCCATCTCATGTGCAAAAATACATATAGGCTCAAAATAAAGGGAAGGGGGAATATTCACCAAGCAAATGGAAAGCAAAACAAACAAACAAACAAAATGCAGGGGTTGCAATCCTAATCTCTGACAAAACAGACTTTAAACCAACAAAGATCAAAAAAGACAAAGAAGAGCATTACATAATGGTAAAGAGATCAATGCCACAAGAAGAGCTAACTATCCTAAATATATACGCACCCAATACAGGAGCACCCAGATTCATAAAACAAGTTCTTTGAGACCTACAAAGAGACTTAGACTCCCACACAATAGTAGTGGGAGACTTTAACACCACATTGTCAATATTAGATCAACAAGACAAAAAATTAACAAGGATATTCAGGACTTGAACTCAACTCTGGATCAAGTGGACCTAATAGACATTTACAGAACTCTCCAACCCAAATCAACAGCATATACATTCTTCTCAGTCCCACATGTTATTTATTCTAAAATCAACCACATAATTGGAAGTAAAACACTCCTCAGCAAATGCAAAAGAACTGAAATCATAACAAACAGTCTCTCACACCACAGTGCAATCAAAATTAGAACTCAGGATTAAGAAACTCACTCAAAATTGTACAACTATGTGCTAATTGAACAACCTGCTCCTTAATGACTCCTGGGTAAATAATGAAATTAAGGCAGAAATCAAGAAGTTCTTTGAAACCAATGAGAACAAAGAGACAACCTACCAGAATCTCTGGGACACAGATAAAGCAGTGTTAACAGGGAAATTTATAGCATTAAATGCCCACATCAGTAAGCTGGAAAGATCTCAAATCAATACCCTAACATCACAATTAAAAGAACTAGAGAAGCAAGAGCAAACAAATTCAAAGGCAGCAGAAGTCAAGAAATAACTGAGATCAGAGCAGAACTGAAGAAGATAGAGACATGAAAACCCCTTCAAAATAATCAATGAATCCAGGAGCTGGCTTTTTTGAAAAAAATCAACAAAATAGATAAGACCATTAGCCAGATTAATAAAGAAGAAAAAAAAAAGAAGAATCAAATAGACACAATAACAAATGATAAAGGGGATATCACCATGGAACCAGTGACCCCACAGAAATACAAACTACCATCAGAGAATACTGTAAACACCT
This sequence comes from Cacajao melanocephalus, assembly GCA_963573385.1. NCBI lineage: Eukaryota > Metazoa > Chordata > Mammalia > Primates > Pitheciidae > Cacajao > Cacajao melanocephalus. The sequence goes on from CAUYLG010057098.1 coordinate 162,016, forward strand.
CTACTCAAATAAACTAGAAAATCTAGAAAACATGGATAAATTCCTGTACACATACACCCTCCCAAGGCTAAACCTGGAAGAAGTTGAATCTCTGAATAGACCAATCACAAGTACAGAAATTGAGGCAGTAATCAATAACCTACTAACCAAGAAAAGCCCAGGACCAGATGGATTCATAGCCGAATTCTATCAGAGGTACAAAGACGAGTGATACCATTCCTTCTGAAACGATTCCAAGCAATTGAAAAGGAAGGACTCCTCCCTGTGAGGCCAGCATCATCCTGATATTTACCAAGCAAATAGAAAAACTTGACAGAGATACAACAAAAAAAGATAATTTCAGGCCAATATCCCTGATGAGCATCGATGCAAAAATCCTCAATAAAATACTGGCAAAATGAATCCAGCAACACATCAAAAAGCTTATCCACCATGATCAAGTTGGCTTCATCCCCGGGTTGCAATGCTGGTTCAACATATGCAAATCAATAAATGTAATCCATCCCATAAACAGAACCAATGACAAAAACCACATGATTATATCAATAGATGCAGAAAAGGCCTTCGATAAAATTCAACATCCCTTCATGTTAAAAACTCTCAATAAACTAGGTATTGATGGAACATATCTCAAAATAATAAGAGCTATTCATGACAAACTCACAGCCAATATCATATTGAATGGGCAAAGCTGGAAGCATTCACTTTGAAAAGACGCCAAGGATGCCCTCTCTCACCACTCCTATTCTAATGTCAAACTTAGATATTAAGAGTCATTGTTCCAGCTCTCCACAATTAATTAGATGGTTTCCTGTCCATTATCTTATATGATTTTCTCAGTGAAACAGAGTTATAGTAACCCAATTTCCCCGTGAAGAACCTAAGGCTCAGTGAGTTTCTTCAAACCAAAAGGTAGTGATGGTAGAAAGCAAATTCAGATCTCCACACTTCTCAGCAGAAGGGCTATTTACATTCTTCATCCTTACAGATATCGCTCCTTAATTCTCTTTTCTCAAAATTACTTTTGATTTTTATTTCATGGCTTATAATTATTTGTTTATGATGTTTATTCTTCTCAAATACCGATAGACTGTAATTGTCACTAACTAATGCAGACTCCTACCAACCATTATATAAGAAGCTTATTTTGTGTATCAAGACATCAAGTTATCTCACCTTTACATTTGATCTGTCCTTGGAAATCACCTCCAATTTTGAGGAAGCTTGCACTCTTCTTGAGATGCCTCATGGGGTCTGCTTATTAGCCATTGTTTATTTTATTTTATTTTGTTTTATCTTATTTTATTTTGAGACAATCTCACCCTGTTGCCCATGCTGGAGTGCAGCAGTGAAATCTCAGCTCACTATAACCTCCACCTCCCAAGTTAAAGCAATTCTCATGCCTCAGCCTCTTGAGTAGCTAGAATTACAGGCGTGTGCCACCACACTCAGCTAATTTTTGTATTTTTTAGTAGAGACAAGGTTTTACCATGTTGTTCATGCTGGTCTCGAACTCCTGAGCTCAAGTGATCTGCCTGCCTCAGCCTCCCAAAGTGCTGGCATTACAGGCGTGAGCCACCACACCCAGCCTATTGTTTACTTTCTAAGGAAGATGTTTTCCTTTGTCGCTCAGGGAAATATTCACGGTATCTAATGTCTCAAGTCCTCTACTACCTAGGTAATTCCATCTGGGACACTCCAAGGGGTGTACTATGCTTGGATCATGTCTCATCACTTTTCGTTTTGGCAAAATATACTGTCAGCTATTTTAACTAAGTAAATTAAAAATAGCATATTAGTAACAATTGACTTTTGCTGCATTACATTACAAAATGTAATGACTCAAAACAATAGTCATTTGTTTAGCTCACAATTCTGCAGGTCAGCAAACTGAGCGGAGTGTAACTGGATAGTTCTGGTCCCGGCTGGACTCAACCAACACATCTGCGGTCAGCTATCAGGTCAGCGGGGACTGGTTGGTCTAGGATGATCTCAGTCCAGCTAGAATGGCTATGGCTGTCTAGACTTGTTCACAGTGCAACTGAGTAGAATTTTAAAGATCTAGACTTGTAACTAGCACATCACCATTTCTGTCACATTCTCATAACTAAAGTCAATTCAAAGGCCAGCCAAGGCTTAAGGATCGGGTAGAGACACTCCATCTCTTGATGGGAGATCCTGCAAAGTTACATTGTGGGGAACATAAATACAGGGAGATCTGAACAACCGGGTGATTTCGTCAATCTACCAAAGTATCTATGACTGAGATTGGTCAAACAATAGAATGTATTACAGTTTAACTATATGACCTACTCTGCTAGGCACCCCTTACATGAACTTAGCCATTTTCCCAACCAACTTATTTACTTGGAAAAATGAAACAAGCATTTAATTAAAATGAGTTCAAATAAGTTTGCCAATTATTTCTCAGGTGTGTAATGCTAGGCATTAAACTAGTTGTGGAAATATATAGGCAAATGAAAGCATCACTACCATTAAGAAGCCTGAAGTCTAGCAGAGGAAACAAATAGATAAATATACGTAATGATAATTACAGAGGCCACTATGGGGTTACAGAGGAAAGGCACATCACTCAGAGCAACCTTCCCAGAGAAGGGTGTAAACATCAAGTATCCAAGAAACCCAAAGGATGAGAAATATTGCATTCTGTGTGTGGGTAGACAACACTGAGTCCATATCTCCTAGCGTTTGTAGGAAGGTCAAGAAATTACTGACAGACTTGTCTTACCATGGATAGCATGTTTGATACTGGGGACTTTCTATAAGGTACCATTAAATTGATTCTGTCTACCAGTCCCCTTCTATTACCTGCATGCAATGATCCCAGGTAAACCTCAGTCTTTGTTCTCTGCCTAAATACCAGATAGTCAATGTTGCTTATTTTCCATGTCTCCAACACTCCTCACTACTCAATGTATAGTCAATATTTATTTTCCTCTATTTTTAACATTTAGAATCCTGCAGCTAGTTCATCCTCAATATGAAGATGTGACTTCCCCTTCAGTTGCCTCAGGCAGTTAAGTATTTATCCTATTTTTGAAGTCTCAGTACTAGTAATACATTCATTCATGTAATGATTTATCAAGGACTGGCTACAGCTTACAACTACCAAATAATGGTGAACAAGATCATTACAACCTCTATCCTCATGACTCTTACAATCTACTGAAAGAGACTGATGTTAAAGAAGGAATAGGCCGGGCTCAGCACTTTGGGAGGCTGAGGCAGGCGGATCATGAGATCAGGAGACGGAGACCATCCTGGCTAACACGGTGAAACCCTGTTTCTACTAAAAAATACAAAAAATTAGCCAGGCATGGTGGCATGCGCCTGTGGTGCCAGCTACTTGGGAGGCTGAGGCAGGAGAATCACTTGAACTCAGGAGGCAGAGGTTGCAGTGAGCCAAGATTGCACCACTGCACTCCAGCCTGGGTGACAGCGAGACTCTGTCTCAAAAAAAAGAAGGAATTACACAAATAATTTTCAATTATGGTTATATGCCCTCTAAAGAAACATATAAGGTGATATGAGAACAAAACAAGAAATATATAATTAGTCAACTGACAGATGAGCATAATTAGCCCCAAAAGGAAGCTGTAGAGATCCAGGGAAAGTGTTGTAGACTGAAGGCACCATGTGTGCCAGGGCTGAGTCTGAAGGAGTCCAGCAGGGTGGAGAGGCAGGAAGACGTCCCATGTGGCTGGATCCAAGTGAGTGAGGAGGGGAATCACAGCTCAGGCTGGACAAACAGAAAATATTCAGTCCACAGGACTGCTTCCACCTCTCTACATAAAAATACTTTTATCCAAAACCATGTCATATGTAAGATGTTTGTGACCTCAAAATTAACCAAAACTTTAATTTTTTATTTCATTTGCAGTTCACCCTTCAAAAGTATTTAGCTTCTCAATCCACAGGCTCAATTTCAGCTTTGATTAATCCCAAGTTCTTGAATGTTTTCTGGAAATAGGATTGGATCAACTTTGATCAGTAGTCAAGAACAAAGTAGAGTTCCCAGGATATAAAATGATGTGGAATTCTAGGGATTGCACCCATCTCTCAGGACACAGAACAAAGGGTGGAGAAACAGAACTGAAAACTAGTATACTCAGCTTTCTCCCTGTTTGAGAATGTTCAGGCTAAAAGTTATGCCCTTCCTCCTCATCCTTAGAAGCTGAGGAGTAGGTTAAGCTGACTCCAGGACATTCTACGGATGTTCCACTAATCCTCCTCATCTGTTTTACTCTCCAAAGTCTTTCTTTATTTCTAATATTGTTTTAAATTCTCTTGAAATTAGAACTTGGACCAAATGTGCTTTACAAGCAAATATTTGGCTCTTTCTGCATGCAAAGTGAAGTTAAAACTCAAAGCTATAAAAACAAAAAGTTGAAAATGCAAACTCTGGGCACACATTGATTAGGAGTGTGTATGTGTTGCAATTTTAGGGGTAGTAAAGGGTTTAGTAGAAATAAAACCCAAAGTGGGGGATAAAGCTAGTTCTTACTTCTCTAAGGCTCACATGTTTGATCAAATTGAAATGTTTTTCCTTTTTCTTCTATAGTTAATCTAACAGAAGAATTAATGTGCAACTGTTGTTCTTTGTCCCCATTATCTCCTGTGGAATCTTTTCTCCAAGACAGCAGGAAAACCACCCTATTTCAAAATTATAGTCATTGCAGATTTCCCTATATAAATACACAACTTCATCTTTTGTTTAATTCAGCATCACTTTTCCTACGCTTACTCAGCATGTGACACTTTAGTCCATGCTGTTCAATTGACCTGAGTTTAAAGAAAACCTGTGTCAACTTTAAGGTCAAAAGTTTCTGAATAACTCCTTTTCCCGAGAGGTCATTTTAATGGAGAGTGTGATGCGATTTATTATCAATTTCCAGGGTTGAAAACATGATGTCGAATTAAAACACCTTCCATTTCAGGTGCTCAGTTCCCACCCTGAGTTCTATTATTTTAAAACTTTAGCTAAAAATTTCCCAGAGGTGACTGAGTTTTCTCAGTCCCCGGGGAAGCTGCTGTGAATGACTTTTCACAATGCCTTTTCTGAGAGACTCCGAGTCCGCTTTTTGCAACCTAAGTATTATAAGATTAAATGCATGCCAGGGGCATTCAAATAAAAGGAATGAATGAAAATTCTACATGGAAACTTTAAAAAAATGAATACAGAGTCAGAGAAGACATAAGAAAAAGAGGTAATAAAGTGAAAACAAAGTTGAGTTCTAATCTCACCCCACGCAGTGGGACCCTAAGGAAACTGCTCCTATCCCCAGTTCTGTCCTAGGGACTCCTTGGCATTCTTTTGGAGATGAAATACATCAGCACGTATAAAGCACCTGGTATACAGTTAGTACGCAGGCTTGTTAGTTTCTTGCCTTTAGCTTTCCTTAAAGACAGCGAGTCTTATAAATGTTCTGTTTTTAAAATGAGCTAATGGAGATTCATTGATTTATGTAGTCAATTATAAGTGTGAGCAACAGCCAAATAGGCAAGTTACATCAGGCAAAAAAAAAAATTCTCAGGTCACTAAAGTGGCTATTAGCAAGTCCTGTGGGGAGTAAGAGGGACAGAGGAAAAAGGAGGAGGAAAAAGGCCTGATGAGGCAAATTGCTTTTAATTACCCTTAAACATTTTCTTGTCTTCTTTTGATACCATAAGACTCCCTGCAGTTCCAAAATAAAATAAGCTGGAGTTTTGTTTTGCTCTTTTAAATAGGAACATAATAGCCACTGTGGAAACATGTTCTTAATCAAAGGTATTAAACTCTTGGCTGCTCTTCTTCGTTTGAAATTGCCTGGGTTCATTATTATCAAGGGGAAGAGAAGTCTAGTCACCATTTAGCTCCCTTCTTAGTAAATTAAAATATTAATTACAAAATACGTTATTTTTATCTTATATCTGAAGCTATTAGTTACTATGGCTGGAAAAAAAGAGCAGCCTCATTTTGTGCTGAAGTAATTTTCCTAACAAAGCATGCATAGTTACTTTCTGGTTCCTGGAAATCAAATTGGAACATGAAATGCTGCATTTTAAGATCCATCTGAATAAATTAGATAGCAACTTCATTTATTTTTTGTCTCAGAGATAACTGTGCAATTATGGTTGCTGTGTCCACGCGTTCTGGCCATGCGACCGCTCAGACTAGGCTGTTTGCTAAGCAAAGGGGGGCAGTCAATGCCAGGCAGAGCTGGAGAGGAAAGAAAGAATGTTTCCCTTTCATTTCCACGGCACAATGCAGTAATCGATCTTATGCCCGTAGACACAAATGCTCAATCTCTGGGAAAAAGGCAAATAAAGCCGCAGAATAAACATCAGAGCCAACTAAAACTCGTTGTCTGTCTCTTCAAAGACTCAAATTATCGGCTAGGTACAGAGGTGACAGTAGAAAACACAGGCCAATGGCCAACAAACCCGCTAAGCTTATGAAGATGACCTGGTACTGCAGTGACTGAAGTCATCACAAAATAAACTAAAGACACAGTCTCTTTTCCAGGTGAGAGCGATCTGCAGAGGTTCTGGCTTTAGGGACTAGGTCTGGGGGAGGGTCTAGATGCCACCTTCCCTTTTGCAGTATATTTCCTTCTTTTCCTACTACTTACACAGTGCCTGAAATTCGATTTTTCTCTCTTCACATTTGGAAGGATATTCAGTTTCAGAGGTCACTCTCTAATTTCAGAAACAGCTAGAGAGAGAAGCCTTCACAACCAACACCATTTATTAAGTGCCCCCATGTACTAAGTGCATTACATATAGTATTGTCTTGAATCATTACCATAATCTTATAATGTCGAGTTTTTATATAGCCCCATGTTACTCAAGTGAAAACTGAGGCTTAGAAAGATTAAACAACTTGAACAATTGGCAAGTGATACAGGGAAGATCCAAATCCGGGTGTCTGATGGTAAAGGCCTTGTCGCAAGTTCTGTCTGCTTCTATCTGATGGTATGTTTTGGGGTGTCGGCGACATGTACTGAGGCTTTTGAAAACAGAAGAGAGTACAAAAAGGGAGGTGAAGGGGCACAGTGAAAGGTGAGAATCAGCCCCAGGTATGCACTCTAAAGAGAGACACCCTTTTTGCTAGATTGCCAGAGAGAAGCATTCATGCTGGGCCTACTTACCCCTCCCAGCAAACACCATTCAAACCAGTCTTCTTTTCAGGCTTTTGTGCATACATCTCACGATTTTGCATACATTTTGTGCATACATCTCACTGAATAAAATCCATGGTCCCTGTGGATGAGCCAGGCAGTTTTCATTCTTTCACATGCACTGAGGATATGCCCTTAGTGAATTAAGGGGCAGGCTCAATGGTTTCAGCACATCAAAGATGAGGGGAGGCAGGGGAGTGCAGGGAAATGGGACAGGGTGTGGTTTCACTGCCCATCTGTGTAGCTTGGGGTAAATTACCCAACCTTGGTGCCTCAAATTCCTCATCGGAAAAATAGTGCTTCCTTCTCAGGATGCCAGGGACTAGCGGATAGAAAAATTTGAGTGGATGTTGTAGTAAATAATGTTCCATCATTTGATTTAACTGGGTAGAATAGCATTCCTCAAAGATGTTCTGTAAAATAATTCTTACACCATATGAATTTGGATAATATGAACTACTTGACCTGTTCTTGGAAACACACAACGTACTTTAGCATATAAAAGACTCCCCCAAACCCCAACCAAGAAACCTTGCTTGGCACATAGAAGAGGCTCACTGTGGCAGCCACAGAGGGCAATGCTGGATCTTGCTTCAAGAAAGAACTTTTCATTCAGCCACAAGGAATTCAGTGAGCTGAGATATGTTTATCTTAATATATTTAACATGCTCATTTCATGAAGCACATTTGAGTGATTAGTGTTCCAAAGATCGCTAACACTGAACTGTAAGAATACGAAACTAGGACCAAGTTATGTGAACGCCAGTGTGTTTAACAACACAGGATCTACTGCAAATGTTACAGTGTCAAAAGGATTCATACTTTGGAAACAAAATATTTTTTTGGATTCTAAACATATTAGCCATTTAGGAAAGCCTTGAATGAGTTGCTCCTTTCTCAAGTTTCATTTTCTACATACATGTCTGTGAATCTATCTTGTGGAAGCTGAGGATCAGCCTTATTCATTGTTGACTTTCCAACATCTATCTCAGAGCCCCAAACTTTGTCAGTGCTCAGGATGTTTGTAGAATAAAAGAATGAAGTTCCAACCTGGAAGGACACATTGTGGAATGAATGACCCCAGGAAAATTTACCACTAACTCCATTCAATCCCACAAACTTTTGCTAAGTCAATGCCAAATCCTCCAGGAAGCAGACAAGGAAACCAGCTAGTAATGTGAGAGGTTAACTGGGATGTCACACTTGTGAGAAACGGAGAGGAGGCAGGACTGGGCAGGTAGAGTCTCAGACTGTAATGTGCATCAGCCAACTCAATGGAGAGCCCCAGAGCAAACTGCCCTTTAGAGATGTCCCGCATATGGCACAAGTGGTCACACCCTAGTTCTCCCACCATGCTCAGACATTGTCTGGGGCTGCCCGGAAGAGCATGGCCTGGGTTCAAAGACTGCAGCAGCAGATCCCCCAAAGAGACTCTCAGCTCACTGCATTCCTTGCAGCTGAATGAGTTCTTTCCTGAAGGAAGATCCAGCAGTGCACCTCTGTTGCTGCCACAATGAGCCTCTTCTCTGTGCCAAACTCAGTAGGTACAGAAATAAACAAGCCGTACCAGAACACTAGAGGAGTCTGTAGTTAGATAGAGAAATAAGCCAGTGACTTACATAAATCCCAGAAGCAGGATGTGGGTATTTCTCTGAAGAAAGGCAAATCTGCTCCAGAGTGATAGATTAGTAATGTCTGCCACAGACAAAGGAAGAGACAGTATGCAGATGTACATATTTCCCATTCCTGGCCTACTCCTTCTCTCTGCTAACTTAAATCTCTCTCAGGGTCCAGCTGAAGTCTCATATTTTCCATAATATTCTTAAATACTTCTATCCCTAAAGGTCTCTTCTTTCATAGCCAGCCATAGCATTTTATATCACAGAATACAAATTTCTTGTATTATCATCCAATTATTTCTTTCTAGCACAGCTAGCCTCACTAGCCAAACCATGAACAGTTTGGCTACAGGGACAGTGTCACGTACTTTCCCACCCTTCCCTTTTCTGAGTAGCCCCACACCACCACTTAACACACTGCAGAGACAACAGTAGTTGGTCAACACCTACATTTGGATATATGGATCTGTTGACTAGTCTTGTGTTTTCAGAGGAAATGAGAAATTTGCTGTAGGAATCCAAGTGTGTTATTTATTTCCTTCAGAATGAATGCTCCAAAATCAAGGAGAAGGCATCATTTTCAGCTGAGATTTGTCTGCATCTATAGTTATACCTTTCTGCTTCACAGATTTGCTTTCATTGCCTCTAGTACCCACTAGCAGCTGAGGATGTCTAAGGGGGAAACTGGAGACTTTAGGCTGGAACTCAGTCAGTTCTGTCCCCCCATCCTTTAAAATATCTAACTTTAATTTTATAATTTAAAATAAATTGCCCTGCAAGTGTAACTTCAAGCATCTTTGCCACCGGCACCAGATCCAGCAACACCACCACCATTAAGCCCCACAAACGGACATGCTAGAGCTGCTCTGCTACTTTCCTCTGAATTTCATGTAGATAACAGAGTGTAGGCTCCAGTTCTGTTTTCTCTGTCAAAATCCTCCAGGGACTGGTGAAGTCAGCTCTACTGCCCTTAAACTCTCCACTTCTGCTATTTTGGTTCACATCCAACCTCTTGCCAACGATCAACTTCCCAGTTCACTCTCTATAGAAAGAAATAAAATGGATCAAGGAAAAAAAAGGTCGAAATGAATCATGATTTATTTTTACAAAGCCGTTTGCTTTCTATGCATCTGGCTTTATTTACCAGAGAAAAAAGATATTTGTGTTTAAACTTAATGAGGTTGAGTCTACTAATTTGAATTAGTTTATCTTTCTTTGTTTTAGCTAACATGGCCAGTGTGCCAGTTCAGAATGTTCACAACACTTAAAGTAAATAATAGCTTTCATGAAAATCTCTTTAAACCCTTATCCTAAAAATTAGTCCTCATCACATTCCATATGTTTACATGATCACAATTGCCATCCTTATTTTAAAGCTCACTTAAAAGAGACCCAGAAGGTAAGTGATTTGCTGGAGGTCACAGCGAATCCAGGGTGAGTCAGGAATAGAAGCCAGCTGTTTGAGCCAGCCACCCCATGCTCTAATCGCCTCAACAGCATTCATTCTCACACACCCGATTATTATAGAGACACTTGTCCCAGAGCCCTGTCCAATTCATATACTATAAAAGAGGCTGTGAAAAGGCTAAAAACACCCTCCTCACTTCTCAGATATGATTTTGACTCCTTATTCTCTTTATTGAGGCAAAGTGTAGCCATTTGGTGACTTTCAGATTGAATCATCTATTTAGTAAATTGACAGGCTGTTTTCTCATTTCCTATAGAATATCGCTGAAAATGCTAAACATTTTGCAAATTGTACATGCAGAAATTTCTTGTCTCACTTCCTATCTTGCTGGTTCAGTGAGTACTCGCTACATGCCAGGCACTGCAGTAACTTTTAGGGAGGCAAAACACAGTCTTTGGCTTCAAGAAGTTTACCATTGATTGTGGAAGACAATCAATCAAGCAGACAACACAACATGTAAAGTCTCATTAAAAGGTAAGTAGCCAGTGCTAAAGAAATCCACAGAAATAGTATTTAATCTCATTGGGGAAAACACAAAGACTGCTTAGAAGCTGATTTCTCAGAGAAGATACTAGCCAGGTGTTATGAGTTTAATGTCCTCCTGCAAAAGACATATTGGAGTCTTAGCCCCCAGTACCTTAGAGTTTGACCTTATTTTATTATAAGGTGTTTACAGAGATAATCAAGTCAAAATGAGGTCATTAGATTGGACCCTTATCCAATGTGCTGGTGTCCTTATAAAAAGGGCAAATTTGGACACAGACACAGACACATATAGAGGGAAGACAATGTGAAAACAGGGAGAAGCCCATATGAAGACAGAGGATTGGAGTGACGCATTTGCAAACCAAGGAATGCCAAAGATTGCCCACAAACCTCCAGAAGCTAGGAAGACTCGAGGAAGGATTCCCCTGCAGGTTTTGGAGGGAGCAGATGCTTTGATCTGGGACTTCTAGCCTGCAGAACTACAGAACAACAGAACATTGATTTCTGTTGTTTTAAGCCACCTAGCTCATTATACTTTGTGACAACAGCCATAGGAAACTAACACACCAGAACAAACAAATAAATAAATAAAAATCCCAACTAAAGAAAATCAAAGGGTCAAATGTCTAGAAGTAAAATGCTTCCCCATGGCCGGTTTGAGTTGAGTATGGTTGAAACCTGAGAGCTGGAGCAGGGAAATGCCGGGTGCTGGGGCAGGTCAGGGAGTCAGGGAGCAGCTCTTGAGGTCTCTGTGCAACATATTGAGCCTATCCTTTGCTATCATGGAACCCATGCAATTCCCAGTGTTTCTACTATGGAGGGAATTGTTTCTGGATATTGTGGGTTCTGTGCATCTGCTGATAAGCTGTAAACCCTGCGTTTCCTCTGCAGTCAGCAGCTTGAAGCATCAAAGCTTCTGTTTCAACACCACATCAAAACTCAGGAAGTTTTAAGTTCACCCAAACACCCAGCCCTTGCTGAAAGAAGACACCAGGACTCTACAGACAAGCAATGAACTGTCTCAAGGATCCCTCTGAAAATAAATATCAGATAAGTGGGTCTTTATTTACATCCTGGAATGTCCTTTCTTATACCAGGTCTACTCCAGCCAGAAATACAAGGTGCTATGTCAATTTTATCTCAGGAGAGCAGTAATCCACTGCAGGTTACAAGTGGGGCAGAGCCCAGGTGCTCAGACTGCAAATGGCACCATTGCCTTCTTCTTTAAGAAGACACATCTAAAGCTGTCACCCTGGGCCATGCAAACAAGTTCCCTTGGGAAGGGGCTAAAATTAGCAACTTCGATTCCTCTTTGAAACATCCTTACACCAAAGAAGCCGTTTTTAAAGACTGCTCATGGAGTCCACCTTAATGCATTTCCTGCCAGACACCTGAATAGAGAAAAGCTCATCCTATCCACTGAATCAAAGAAGCCTGGTTATGGAGAAAGGCTTCAAAGTGCCACAACCAAACATAACTGAGCAAGGGAATAGAAAGGAAGAGACAGCCACCAGAAAGGTGCATGAGCAGTCATGGGCTCCCTATTTCCCTGGATGTGGATGGATGCCACCATAATGAGAAGAGCTGCCTTGTAGAAATGCAACAGAGAAATCACATCAATAAAGACGCTTTGTTTTATAGTTTGGTTACTGTGTCTGTTTAGAGAAAATGTCACGTTTCAGCTTCTTTATGCAGACTGAGCTCCCATTTGAGAGGTTTGGGGGCTGGAGGAAGAAGGAATGGGGACAGAAAGTGGAATTGTTCTTCCCCCTACACACACACACACAAACACAAACACACACACACACACACACACACACACAGGGTTTGGATTGTTACAGTTTTTGGTTGCCGTTGGTTTCTCTTGCTTTATTTTTTCCAAATTGAAGCTAAGGGAATTTAAATGTGGGCTTATTGCTAAGTACAGCAGCACCAAACTATACAGTATCCAAGGAACAGTGGATTTTACTTTAGTATTACAGTAATTTTGTACTCCTAGTAGTGTGCACCTTCCCTAATTCACCTTCCCTAATATCACTGGACAGAATTTTTCCCTCCCTCCCCTCCCTCTCATGAGTCTGGTGTGTCCACTGTTTTGCGATGAGCTTACGCTCACTTTACTGTGATTTGGTGTCATATCTCTCTCCAGGTAACAACCGCAACTTAATCACCTTTGAATCCCCGGCTCTGAGATACATTATTAATGCTTCCCAAATTAATAAGTAGCATACGTCTTGAACAACCACAACACTGTATAACCAAATTTGACATTTTGGCAAATCTTTGCTTGTCCTGAGACTCATACCAGTACTCTTGCATGTGAATGCTAAGAATACAGTGAGTCACAGGAATGGTCACCCAGAGAATGCTCTTCTGTTGCCCAATTCCAGGCTTCCTCACCTCTAACTTTTCTCTAAGTCTTCCTCACATGGAACTATTCACTGGAACACAGAAAATAGCTAATCAGATAGCAACTTAGAAGACATTATTTTACACATTTAAAACATGGAAGCTACAACCGCACAGTGTTTTACACTATACAGATGTTAATACACAAACAGTTCAATACTGTATTTTTATAAGCTCTGCATGGTAAACTCAATTGCTACTCTACTTACATTCGTTCTTTACAAATGCAATAAACTCCTTTAATATTACGATAATCTTGACTTATAATTGTTTGTCTTAGAAATTCAAAGCATTTAATTGGTTTCCCTATCTACCCACTTAACACCCTCCTCATCTAAGGAGATTGGAAGCAAGATATGATTCTCATTTATCTGAAAGGAAAAGAGAGAATGAGGCAAGGCCTGAGTTTAAAAGCAGTGCTCCAGAACCACTCTGGAGAATATGCAAATTATAGCATAAGGCTGATCCACCTTGGCTTTCGCCCAAAAAGGATTCTGTGAGGGAAGTAGAGTCATACCTCTATTAATAAAGATGCTACGCTCAAATAGCATATTTTATTGTCAGATGCTTTATTACCAGAGCTTGAGATATATGAGGCATTAGGGATATATTCTAGAATGTCAGTTAAGGAACCAATCAAAGCATCAACACTGACTGAAATAATATCAAACGCTGTAGAAACTAAAATTATAATTCTGACAGTCTTATGGCTACAGTAGGTATAAAATTTGGGTTTAGAAAAGTCTGAAAACAGAGAAGTTATCAGATAGGCTTCTGGTGTTAGAAGAAATGCATACAGGAAGCAAAATCATATGACCCAATGGTCCGCTCTTGAAACCTCCAACCTCTACCCGGAAACTGGAAATAAGTCTCACAGAAATACACTAGATCTAAACTTTCTTACTTTTTCCACATAAAAGTTAGCAGTCATACAAGGAGAGAGATCATGAGCCCATTTTTGTAAGTTAAGCTAGTCAAAAAAGATAGTGTAAGACACTAGAAAGAAAAGACAGGACTGGGAACCAGACAAGAATCTCACTTACTCACTGTGTAAACTTAGATAAATTACCTTACCAACTTGAGGCTCGGTTTTCCTCATTGATAAAATAAAGGCAATAATATTCACCTTACCAGGTGGTTGTGACAATTTCAGCTCATGTACATAAAGCACTTAACATGGTGCCTGGCAAATACCAGGTGTTCAATAGAAGGGAGCTGTTATTATAGCTAGACTATTCAATTACATTTGCCATCAGCATATACTTGTAGAAAATGAGTTTCAGTAGTATTTATGCCCAAAAGCAATTTTTCCCCTATTAGAAAAATTTCAAATGTCAACAAACAAAAGGGGAGAATGTCCTCTTTTTATGTGACAAGAAAAGATAAAAGGTAAGTGACTGAAAGATTAAAACTACATTAAAATGTAATAAATCAATCTATCACCAAAAACTGTAAATTGTGGATACTGTGTTCTCTCCAATTTTTATTTTATAAGGGAAAGAAAAGCATAGCAAAAGCCAGGAAATAGAATCAGAGATGAAGGAAGTAACAACTTGGAGAAGAAAAGAAATTAGAAAGAGAAGAATGAGGGTGCTAACTTAAGTTTAAAGGATTAAAATGATTAAAAGATAAGTTTAGGGAAAAAGTGAGCATCAAGAATTTTTTCTAATATTATGAAGATTATATTCCTGATTTCTAAATTTTTCTGTAGAAACAATCAAGATGCCACATAAAATGCAAAATAATTTTCAAATGTATTCTGGAATAGGTATACTATTAAGGAATTCATAGAACTAAAAGCAAAGTCACAGAACCTTGGAGTAAAGTAGATTCCAAATTTGGCTTTTGCCCTAAGAGTTTCTGCCAAGCCTTGGAAATCTTGGGGTTCATCTCTAACAGATGCAGTACAAGTGGCAGATAGGAGATAAAATCCTAGGTGATCCAAGGTAAACGGTCTAGTAGAAGATACCTGCATTCAATGGAATCTCAAAGGTATCTACCCTTGATGTAAGATGAAGTTCAAAATAGAATATGCCATGCAGTAGTGATCAGCAAAGAGTCTTCACGGCATAATCTTGGTTCTGGATGGCTGAAATCAAAAATAT
The DNA here is from genome assembly GCA_963573385.1 of Cacajao melanocephalus. Classification (NCBI taxonomy): domain Eukaryota; kingdom Metazoa; phylum Chordata; class Mammalia; order Primates; family Pitheciidae; genus Cacajao; species Cacajao melanocephalus. Next base: position 177,284 of record CAUYLG010057098.1, read on the forward strand.
CTCCTGACAGTTTATAAATGAAACTGGCCCACAGAGAGATTATGATCTAAATGTGTATTACGTATATGATTATAAAATACAGAGGTGGATAATTTAATTTAGCATAAAGTTCTAAAGTGGATAATGTCAACAGGTAACTGCCAGAAACAAATATAAATGTTCTCTAAAGAAATTAAAATCAACCTGATACTTGGAGAATAGCACAAAATCTATAAGGCAGATGAAAAATGAGCCACCCACAATGAAAAAAAAATCACAAACATACCTAAAGAGAAGAGACTATGAATGAGAATCAGGAGAAGCAACAGAAATGTTATATCCATTAGAACTTCAGAAATTGATAGTCACACACAGAATATAAAAATGAATAACTGATCTGTTTCAATAAAAAGGAAAAGCATAAAAATATTAGCAGTGAATGACAGATTACAAAGATAATCAAGCATATGTGAAAAAGAATCAAAATATAATTCCTATAAATAAAAAATATTATTTAAGGTAAAGGAATCAATAGGTGGATTAAACAGTATAATAGATACCACTGAAGAAATAATTAGTGCACTGGAAAAGAAATTTTAAAAAAATTATCAAGAATGCACTTTCGAGGGATAAAGAAACAAAATATAAGTACAGATGGACAGAAATAAAAATGAGACAATCTAATCAAAGTTCCAGATACAGTTAACAAGAGGAATGGGAAAGCAACAATATTCAAAGAGACAATGGCTGGGAAATTTCCAAAATTGATGAAGCAAGAATAATTATCAGATGCAGGAAGCCAACAAATCTCAAACAGAAAATTATAAGGACATCACACCTAGACAAATCAAAGTGAAACGGTAATATCCAAAATAAAAAAGATCATAAATGCAGCCAGACAAAAATGACAGCTCATCTGCAAATAACTAAGGCAGTTAAATTGATGGCCGAAATCACATATCACCAATAGAAGTCACAGGTAGTAAAACAATATCTTTAATGTTTTGAGAGAAAACAACTTTCAGCACAGAGTTTTATCTATGTGGAAATACAGAAGCAATCTCTCAAGAACAGAGTAGGGGAGAAATAGACATTCTCAGAAAAACAAAAATTGAGATTTTTACTACAAAACAAAGATCTTCACTAAGGGAAACTGCCAAGGATCTTCTGCAAAGGAACTGTCTAGGTGTGATATTCTTATCATTTCCTGCTTGGGATTTTTTAAACTTCCCATATCTGGTTAATTGTGTTGCGTTTTCAATTTTGGAAATTTTTGAAGGAAATAATCCAAGAATCAAGAAGAAACATTAGCATTTTTTGGTAAATATATAAATATTGTAAACATATAAACACATTCATGAATATTGACCTCTGAATTGGACATTTCTTGTGTACCTCTTTAACTTCCCTTTGCCACATCTTCGATTCCAGCTACAGCTGCACCAACCAATTGTATACAGACTGAATCAACCTCACAGAGCTGCAGCCTGACAGCACTATAGCTTTCACTTGCCACCCTGGGGATTTTCACACCTATTCAACCCAAGACTAGAAAGTAATCAATGTCCCAAGGGATAACCAAAATTTTTTACCATCAGGAACTGGGAGCCAGTGAATAACGCTTCAGTCTGAGATTCTTTTCTTCTTTTACCTCAACTTGCTGAGGAAAAATTAATATACAATAAGATGCATACATTTTGAGGGTACATTTCAAAAAAATTTGACACAGTATGCTGCAGTGCATCTACTGCCACAATGAAGGTGCAGAGCCTCTCCATCATTCCAAAAAGTACCCTCGTGTCGCTTTACAACCAATCACCACCCTTTGCCTTCAGTTTCCCGCAACCACTGATCTGCTGTCTGTTTTGTCTTTCCTAAACATTCAAATGAATGGAATCAAACATATGTGGTCTTTTACGTATTCAATTTTTCGCTGCAAGGTATTTTTGAAATTCATTCGTATTGTTGCCTATTTTAGTAGCTGGCTTCTTATTGCTGATTATTATTCCATCGTATGCCCACACCACAATTTGTCTGGTCATCCGTTGATGAGTATTTGAGACTGTTCAGTTGGGGGCTACTATTAACAGTTTTTGTGTAAACTATGATTTCTCAATCTCAGCACTAACTTTTAGGGTAAAAAAAACTTCAGAATTAATTTTAGACTATGTTTTTTAAAAAGATTTTTAGGCTGGGCATGGTGGCTCATGCCTGTAATCCCAGCACTTTGGGAGGCCAAGGTGGGTGGATCACTTGAGGTCAGGAGTTCTAGACTAGCCTGGCCAACATGGTGAAATCCCATCTCTACTAAAAACACAAAAATTAGCTGGGCATGGTGGTGGGTACCTGTAATCCCAGCTACTCAGGAGGCTAACACAGGAGAATCAATTGAGCTCAGGAGGACGAAGAGGTTGCAATGAGCCAAGATTGTGCCACTACACTCCAGCCTGGGTTACAGAGTGAGACTCCATCTCAAAAAAAAAAAAAAAAAAGGTTGTTAAACCTTCTTTTTGTGGGAGGGCTGTCTTGTTTAATGGAACGTGTTTAGCAGCATTCTTGGCTTCTATCTACTACATGCCAGTAGCACCTCCCACTTGGAGAAAACACACAATGTGGGCCTCGCTTGATAAGATTTATCCCAAGGTCCTAAAAAACTGCACACACAGTCTCCCCACTGATTATTAACTGAGCAATCCTTCTTTGCACCTCCTTTTTTCGCAATTGCACTCCACCATTCCTCCGTTAACAAACTGCCAAATAAACCACAGTACTGGCTTGTAAACCTTTGTCTCAGGCTCTGCTTTCTGGGGAGCCCAGGCTAATACAATACTGTATAAAACAATAATGATGACTAATTTGTTGAAGGTAAAGGCGTTAAGAAATAAGCTAGATCTAAAGTATTTCAAAACAAAGGCATATAAGTTGGTGTACTTGGGTTCTTCAGAGAAACAGAACAAATAGGAGATCTGTATATAATGAGAAATTGGCTCTCACAATTATGGAGGCGGTGAAGTCCCACGATCTGCTGTCTGCTGCTAGAAACTCAGAAACACCAGTGGTGTACAGCAAGTTCTCACTTAACACCATTGACAACACCACTGACTTACAACAAAACCAATTTTACCATAGGCTAATCCATATAAATAACATTTAAGTTCCCAAGGCATCGTTCTGATCACAAAAACATCACCAAACTTCTAAATAAACACCAAAACACTTCTAATATAAAACATTGAAATGAATGTGAACTATACATACACTTAAAAAGATTAGTAAAAAACAAGTAGGACAATTATTTACTCCATTATTCTCACTCAGGATTGTGGGTAGCCAGAATGTATCCCAGCAGCTCAGGTTGCAAGTTAGGAACCAACTCTGGACAGGATGTCGTTCCATGGCAGGGCACACACACACACCCACACTCACTCCTACTAGGACAAAATTAAACATGCCAATTAACCTACCATGCACATCTTTGGAATATAAAGGGAAACTAGAGTACCCAGAGAAAACCCACCCAGATGTTGGGAGAGTGTGTAAATTCAGACAGTGGCCCCAGCATGAAATTGATTTTTAAAATCAATGTTATAATGAAATAACGTCAAACAAAACAATGTTATTCTAAAAACCTGCTATAATTCAATTTCAGTTCGAAGGCCTGAGAACCAGAGGAGTTGATGGCATAAAGCACAGTCCATGGGTAGACGATGAGATGGGATGTCCCAGCTCAAGTGGTGAAGCAATTAAAAAAGGAAAGAATTCTTTCTTCCTCCACCTTTTGCTCTATTGAGGCCCTCCACAAATTGCATGATGGCCACTCATGAAACACAACACTGGGGAGGGCAGTGGGCAATGCAGAGTCCATGGATTCCAATGCTAATCTCATCCCAGAAACAATGTTTTAAATGGGTACCCACTCAAAAATTAACATAAAATGCACCATTACAGTTAAGGGAGTTGATGAGTTAAAGCCTTCTAAAGTCTTCTGTTGCATAGAGCAATGAGTAAAATATGAATAAGTTTAGACATAGTTAAGTCTGCAAGTTAAAATAATTATGAAACCATGAAAGAAACAGGTATAAAGCATATACCTTCCAAAGAAGGTAGAGAGGGTGTCTTAGTTTATTTGCATTCCTATAGCAGAATACTTGAGACTAGGTAATTTATAAAGAATAGAAATTTCTTTCTTATAGTTTTGGGGCTGGGAAATTCAAGGTCAAGGGGCTGCATCTGGCAAGGGGATTCTTGCTGAGTCAGCTCATGGAAGAAGGCATCACACGGCAAGGGAGAGAGAGAGAAAAAAAAAAAAGCAAGAGACAGAGTATAAGGGAGAGTGAGACAGCAAAAGGGAGCCACACTCACTTTTATTTAAAAAATCCACTCTCGAGATAACAACATTTTATTTTGTACTTTTATTTGTTTAAGTTCCTTGTAGCTGCTGGGTATTAGACCTTTGGCCAATGCATAGTTTGCATACATTTTATCCCATTCTATAGGTTGTCTGTCTACTCTGTTGATAGTTTCTTTTGCTGTGCAGAAGCTCTTAAGTTTAATTTGAGCCTATCTGTCAATTTTTACTTTTGGTGTCTTTGTCATAAAATCCTTGCCTGTTCCTATGTCCAGGACAGTATTCCCTGGGCTGCCTTTCAGGGTGTTTATACTTTTGGGTTTTACATTTAAGTCTTTAATCCATCTTGAGTTAATTTTTGTGTATGGTCTAAGTTAAGAATTGAGCAGTCTTCTGCATATGGCTAGCCAGTTAACTCAGCACCATTTATTGAATAGGGAGTCTTTTCCCCATTGCCTGTTTTTGTCAGCTTTGTTGAAGATAGGATGGTAAGAGATGTGCAGCCTTATTTCTGGAGTCTCTATTCTGTTCCATTGGTCTATGTGCCTAGTTTTGTACCAGCAACATGCTGTTTTGGTTACTGTAGCTCTGTAGTATAGTTTGAAGTTGGGTAACATGATGTCTCCAGTTTTGTTCTCTTTGCTTAGGGTTGCCTTGGCTATTCAAGTTTTTGTTTTTTTTTTTTTTTGGTTCTATACAAATTTTAAAATATGTTTTTCTAGTTCTGTGAAGAATGTCATTGGTACTTTGATAAAAATAACATTGAAACAACCCCATTAAAAAGTAGGCAAAGGACATGAGCAGACACTTTTCAAAAGCAGACATACATGCAGCCAACAAGCACATGAAAAATACCTCAATATTACTGATCATGCAAGTCAAAACCACCATGAGATGCCATCTCACACCAGTCAGAATGAATATTATTAAAAAGTCAAGAGGGGACACATTTAAACAGTAGCAGAGAAGAAAGATTGGTAGAATAGTGGGGGCTATTGGAAACTCATCCAATAAAAAATAAGGCCAAAAAAAAAAAAAAGGCATAGAAAAAAGTAACAGAAAAGGAGGGACAAATAGAAGGCATAAAATAAGAAAGTAGTAACAGTTCAAATATAACAAAATAAATTGCCTAAGCTCTTCAAATAAAAGATAAATATTATCATACTGGATTTTTTTAAAATCAGCAATATGCTATTTATAAGAGGCACTCCTAAAACATACCAAAAGTAAACAGTCAATAAAAGAAATGAGAAAACCAGTTCAAATAAGCTAAGTAATATGCCCAAGGTCACAGGTTTCTAAGGTTTTTTTTTTTTTTTTTTTTTCTGATCCCATTGTTTGCTATTATGTTATGCCAGTTACTGAGGATAGAATTACTATTTTATTCATTTTTATGTATCTACCATCCAGCATAGCAACAAAGCAATATCTGCTGAATTCATGAAATCAAAATTGTACGTGTGCAACTCATCAGAAACATGTTGAGCATTCTCAAAGAGAGTAGCAATGTTTCATATAATTTATGAAGATTGATTTGCTCTGATATTTCTAACATAATAAATGAACTTTATTTCTCCCTAGCAGATAAAATCAAAGCAGAGCTCAACCTAGGACATATCTATATGTATGGTCATTTTTAAGGTGACAAACATGTCCTTAAAGGATGGCTTTCACTCACTCATTTATTCTACATGTATTTATTCACCTGCTCTGTGACAGAAACTGCATAGGCATGGTGGATTGTGATAAATAAAATGGACACGACCCCTGCCATCTTGGAGATTGCAGACTAGTTTTTGAATAGCAAACTCTAATCTAAAGAATTTTAATATATGAGTTACAGTTTAAATTTTCTTTTCTGTTATACCACTTCTAAGAAATTCCTTGACTATGCAGTAAAATTTCAGCTTGTCTTAACTTATTAACTCAATAACTCTGGGCATATAATTCAGGCAGATCATTTGCAACTCTGAAGTTCAGTTTTCTTATTTCAAAATTTGAAAACAAGTACCTACTTCTCATTGTGACAATTACCAGAGATAACATGCCAGGCATGATTCTGTTCAATAAGTGCCAGTTTTCAGAATCAAATTCTTGCTACCATGCCCAAATTTAACATCCCATTTGTAAATATCAAGCATTATTCATTCCAGGCATCAGGTTTCAGAAAAGGGGAGCTGTCTAGATGCAGCAAGACTGTTACTTATTAGAAACAGGTCTATCGAGGTCCAAACAGGAATGTGATATATGCACATTTATTCATCTTTGTATCAGTACATAGATGTTGGACTATCAACTATGCATTGAATAATCTATCAGTACTTACTCATGAGAATGATCCTATTACATAGTCTACATAGTCTGTAGATTCAACTCATATAATTTAGAATATTTCCCTTCACCCCTACCCCCAAAAAACATGTAATCTAATGAAAAATTTACAAAGCACTGTTTTGGACATTATCTCCAAGCTTGCTCTTTACATAAACAGATGGAAAAATATATTATTTGGATATGCTGCATAAAGCTAAAGACCGAAATTAATAGGGACCTAGTTGCCACAGGATATGACTATACTTAATGGGCTATTTAAAAATGATTAATATATCTCCCAGTGGGCCAGCAAAGAGAAGGGCCATGATTGTGCATAAAAATGAAGAATTAATTTGACCTATCATGGCAACAAAAAGGGCTAGTCCAAGTTACAGAGCAATGACTGTGGGATGAGGCTAACAGCTTTGGCTGGCTTTATTAGCTTCTAAAAAAAAAACTATATTTTTTAAAGAAAAAAAGCAGTTTACTAGAATAAGCTTTGTGTTTGTTCTTGCTGCAGTGGCTCAATCTTTCAATGTTAAGTGCTAGTTTGCCTTTGATTCCCCATGTCAGTATGTTGTAAGTCAATTGCATGAGAGGAGCATTAAATGGTGCCTTTGGGAAAAATACTAAACTCCTAAGGATGTTGGGATGAAAGATGCTTTGTAAATGCAAGAATTTATTATTAATTATTCTTATTCAGACTCTCATTTTCCAATATTTCCCGTCAGACGAACAATGTAAAGCCCCATTTCTGCCTTCCAGAACACAAACTAAACATGCTTGAAATATTGCAATGCCTGTGTCTTTACTATTCTCTATTCAGGGCCTCATATGGATGGATTATTTCTTTCTTCTCAGCAGCTATAAGATGAGCCATTACATGTCTTAGATATTTGAGTGTTTTAGTTGTTGAATGAAACATTAAAATTTCAGATTTGTTTTTTATTGTTTCTTTTAAAACATTTTATAGCATCATCTTGTGTATTACTGATTAATTTTTTCATAATATTATTATAATTACATCTAGATAGTGTCAGTCCAATAATAAACATTTCCAGAACCACATATGACAGAATAAGTTGTAGAAGTGACAAGAAAATTGATCATGACATTTGTAAAATTAAAAACATACTAATTAACTATCTTTGAAGCAAATGACTGAAGATGGTTAAATACATTAGTTCTTAAGTGAAGATGGCTAAATACATTAGTTCTTAACTCACCAATTTTGGAAATGGGAAAACCAATAAGAATTGATTCAAGTCTTATAGATAACTCACTACATCTCCAAGAGTACATTCAATTAGATAAATATTGCATACCATCATGAGAAAGAACCCCTATGGTGGGTAGAAAGATAGGAGCAGGGAAGATTTCCTGAAAAGGTCAAATTATACATGCTTCTACTGGCCTTGGTTGTTTCAGCCTTTGTCATGCAAGCACAAATTCACACATTTGTGTATTCACAGGGGAAGGAGAACTATACTTAATTTAGTGCTTATTATATACCCAGACACTTGACATACTTATTTTATTTAAGGTTTACAAGAACTCTGGGAAGAAAATATTATTATTAGTCCCATTACACAAATATCTATAATGGAACTAAGAAACATTAAGTAAATTACCCAAAGTCACATAGCTAAGAAGTGATCAAATTAGATTTCACACACAGATTTGACTGAGTCTAAGTCTAAACTCTTTCCACTGGTTTCATTCACTCACTCATTCATTCATTTTATTGAATAACTACTGTGGTCCTGATCCTGTACTAGGAACGAAAATGCTTCTAGGGTATAGTCAGTGCCTTACAGAGTCGAGAGCCCTATCCTGGGAAGACAGTCTATAGGAGACAGAAGTCTCTATGTCCCCAGGCAATGAGGAAAGAAAGAGGGCTAGTCAAAACAAATATTAGGAGAAGGTGAAACTGAATCTATGTCTTCCAAGATGAGTAGATATGGCCAGGCAGGCTGAGAGATGAGGCTTTGCAAATGCAGCAGTACAAACAAAGGCAGCTGAGCCTGAAATTTTAAATTTAGGAATACAAGGTTCAAGGAATACAAGGGTTTAGAGAGTTGGGAGAGAGGTCACAGGTTGCATTAAATTGTAGCCAAAAGTCATTTTTTTCAAATGGAAACATTAGAAAATTTTCAAATGTCTCCCACATGAAGAAGTAAAATATTCATAATACAGTAAAATCTGTATGAGAAAAAAGCACATAAAATCACTCCTCCAATAAAATCTGTCAAGGATGGAGTTCAAAAGCACTGTCTTTATGGGAAGCATGGAGCAGACTGACCTCCTCCTCATGAAATTGGATCTACTTACTCCACTTACAACTTACACAGCCTGTGCCCCTGGTCCTAGCACCAGTGTACCCTGAGATTTTAGCAAGAGATGAGTTGGCTTTGGGAGAGCCACTTGGAATGTATGAACACATTAATGGAATAAAGGAATACCCAGAAAACTGGCATATATATATAGTGTAGCATTCCTATTTCTAGGCTTGAACTCATTTCTAAAGTGGGGCAAAGAGTAATTCTATTTCAGTCCAACACTACTACTCTGTGACAGCCTCTAGATCCAGCTCCACACAGATTGTCTGAGGCAGCCCGTGGGACTTCCTCCCGGTCTTCTGACTTAACCTGTGTGTTGGCAGGTGATGGAAAGAAAGAATGAGGGTGAAGTATGCTGATTAGCATGCTTTGAATGTAACCCTAAATTGGATGGAACCACCAACAGATTGACTCAAGCTGGCACCAGGCTCCATGGGATCTTTCCCAGAAGCAGCTGCAGCATTCTCTTCAAGCACCATGACTGCCAGCCTCTGATGAGAATCCCAGGGGCCTGACCAAGTGAGCCAGGCATTAGATAGGTTTCACATTAATGAGCTGCAGCCTCTGGGTCTTAAGGTAAGCCATGGAGTAATGTGCTTGATTCTGGGGCTGGGTGGCAGGGGGCTGCAGAATGAGCATCTTTTTCACTTTTCGTTTTCTTTTTAAATCTTCTGCTGTGCAGATGAAGCCAAAGATGAAGAATGGTAAGTAAAAGACTGACATAACAAATTGCCCATAAAATGTATTCATAATCACATGATAACCAAAAATGGGAATCAGGCCACCGATCATATTAAATTCTTGGTAGCTCGGCAAGGATTGTTAAATTAACCTTGAAAGCAACAATAGTCCCTCCGTAGCTCACCAGGAAGATTTTTGCCTTCCCTGTCTCTGTCCGACTCCATTTCTGCCTCCTCTGCGGCCTCTCTCGGCCTGCCCTCCCTTTATCCTTCGCTGCCTCTCTGGCTGTCTTCTCTGTTACTCTACTTTCCTTTCTCTTTTTCTCTCTCAGTTTATGTCTGATGTCTCTAGAATTCTGCCTCAATCATATAAGACGTGTAAACATCATCACTGACATAATGGCTTCATTTGATAGAAAGGTGCCAGAGGTTCTTAACCAAAGTAGGACATACACTCTCAGAATTAAACTAGTTCCAGACATAAAATATGCCTCCAACATCATTTCCTTTCATTGCTCTCTAATAAATTGAGGGAAATAAGCAATCGACTACAATGAATATTTGTATTGAAAGATAAAGATGTTGATCAACCTATCAGTTACAGAGCATTTCCATTTCTTTCAAGCAATATTTCTTCATACCGATTTTCTTTTGCTTTCTTTGGAAAGGTGAAAGTTAGCCAGGTGCCAAGTGCAGATAGTGTTTCCCATACATGGTAAAGAAATTCCTTGAGTCGCACACATGCTATTAAAAATTTTTTTTTAACTTACCTCCTAAACTATATGAATGGACCCCATTATATCTCTAATTCCATACTTTCTCAAAAACAGATTTGTAATGAACTATTTTATGCCCCTTAAATAATTTAAAATCCCAAAGATGCAGTTTTCAGCAAGACCTTAGCATGCACATTGGTATGTGCTGCACAGATCCACTTATTTTACATATTCAGTCACAGGTGCATTTCAGTACTTTGATATTTTCTGCATTTGTTTGAAATAGCTATTTATTATTACAGAGTCATCTCACCAGTAAATATTTATAGGTAGTTTTATTTCCAGTTTAGGATTTGAGTATTGTATCTTACAATAACTAAAACAGGCATTGTTGATTTGCTATTTTAGCTTTTGATAGAGAGTGTGTTTACGGCACGGCTGTAGGAGGTTTTGTCTTTAATAATTTACAAAATTACCTTCAGTAAAATCTTCACCTGTTCTTTGTTGTCTTAGCACCACAAAATTGGAATTACATATAAAATCTTTCCTCCTGGAGATTTATATCTACCACAGAAAGAAAATCTCCACTTACATTTTTATGAAACATCAAAATTACGGTCTGCTTTAGCAAAACAATACAAAGGAGGCTTTGCCTGGTGAGGAGCATTTCCAGTATTTGAAGATACCATTCTTTATCTCCCATTTAATCTTTATGTTTCTGTGACAGCTTTTTTTTTTTTTCCATTTTCATTGATTTCCTTGTTTGTATGTGCAGTGTGCTAATTTGTCTTTCATTACAGAAAGTTCCAAGTGCCAACCGCAGAGGCTAACCTCAGCCAGAGGGCAGCCCTCCCGGATAGCTGTGCTTTTTACAGCTTAATTTGAAATGGTTACCTAAATTAACTGATGTTCAGTTTTCTTCCTTTCCCTGGGACTGACCACCCCATCCTTGAAGAGGGTGATTGTCTCAACCTGGCAGCTTCAATTTAGCTGCATAGAATGAGAGCAGCCCAAATGCTGTCCTTCACTGTGATTCAGATTTAGATCCTCTTTATTGAATTATGCATTTTAATAAAGGGTTTATATAACACCCACAGAGCAGTTATCAATTAATTACCCATGGAAATTTAGGGGATGTTACGCAGTGGTAGTTATTATACCCAGGGTATTAGACATATGTTACATAAAAGATGCAGTCACCTTGAAATTATATTGGCAAGGCTGCCTTTTTCCTATAGAATATTATACATTCTAATGTGAAAATTGAGTTAAAAACCTATTAGGAGATGGGAATGTCATGTTCCAATGGTTTAGGCAGGCTTATACACTTTTCCCATAAGCTCAGCTGAATTTTAGGAAATTGTGCTCACTGGTTGAGAAATTTCAGTAGTTCTTTGGACACTCCTGCCTTCCATGGATTGGAGCTTTGTATTTCAGAGAGAAAACTGGCAGCTCCTTTACAACCCTGACCCCCAGTTCGCTCAACTCATGGATTCATTCTGAGCTGTCTACGTATACCACCTCAGGTCCAGAAGAGGTGATGTACATCCCGCTAGGAAGCTGCATTCCTAAGGGCTGAAAGTTTTACTCCACTAAACTAGCACCTGGATGCAGGGGCCAGAAAGGGCACAGAAGAGTGAATAATGGGGGAAGATAGATGGATGGCAACGGAGCCTCTGTATCTGACAGATGGAGAAGGGGAGGAAGGAGATCTTCCAGGTCCCAGAACAGTAGTGGCCAACATGAGGAATGGCATTGCTTTGAGGTGGTGAGGAGACCTGGCCAGTTTTCACGCTGGCTAGAAAGGGGCCGACATATTTAAAAGGGTTATCCCACATTGTACCCACTGTGAGGACTGCTGAAACTTTTAGCCTCTAAAGAATTGTTCCACTTTGGGGATGAAAGGTTACCTTGTTTGGTTGGGAGCCTAAGGTATTATTGTTTGTGTTGTTTTTAAAGTCATCAGGAATCAAAATTACTTTCCTGCCTGGCTGAAGAAAATACAACGTTGCATTAGCTATTTTTGAAGCTATAATCTAAAATATCAGAAAATCAGAATCATGACTTTGGGGCATCGTACTTCCTTGATTTTTTTAAAATAAAAATTACCTCCATAGTTATATTTTAATTAAAAAATACCAGAAATCTGTTTTCATTTAGCCAATCATTAAATGAATTGGAACAAGATCAATGTCAAAAATGTATCCTAATACATTGCTTCTATAAATACAAAAGTAATCCGTTCATTCATTCAATTCATTTGGCCTTCATTTCTGGGTCTATCTTTCCCTGGAGAGCCATTGTCAGGGAACATACACAAAGGACTCAAGCCCTGCCCTCAAAGAGTAAAGAGAGAGGCAGGAATAAGTATGAATAATCAAATCCAGACTAAGTGATCTACCAGGGAAGCTTTAGAATGATGTGAACATCTGAAAGCATTCGTGCCTAATTCTATAAGCAAAAGCTGTGCAAAGAATGGTGCTGAGCCTTGGTGGACTGACCATAATTCAGAGGCAGAAGAATCGGAAGATGATATCCCACTGAGAAGACATAAAAATCATGTAAATCCACCAGAGTTTGATCTTCCTTCCTAACATTGTGATTATAAAAGGTATCTGCAGGAACAGTTGGGTTGTCTCTGGCTCATGTATCAGAGGGTGGCTAGGCTAGGGCAATGGGAAGACCCAGACTCTTTTGCCTGGAAGCCAAAATTTTCTCTGAAAAATCTACTGAGTCTAATGAGTAAACATTAAAGGTATTGGAGAACCAGGAATAGCATAGATTTTGCATGAGAAACTTTTAATTGAAGCCCTAATTTTCCCTATTGAAGTTTTGGTCACTCACTGCTGTCAAAATTAGCCTAAATGAAAGTTCAACCAGGTACTTATGATAAGGGTTTTTTTTGTTTTGTTTTGTTTTGTTTTAAGACGGAGTCTCACTCTGCCACCAGGCTGGAGTGCAGTGGCGCGATCTCGGCTCACTGCAACCTCCCCCTCCCAGGTTCAAGCAATTCTCCTGCTTCAGCCTCCCAAGTAGCTGGTACTACAAAGCACATACCACCACATCTAGATGATTTTTTTTTGTATTTTTAGTAGAGACAGGGTTTCACCATGTTGGCCAGGAGGTCTCCATCTCCTGACCTCGTGATCTGCCCACCTCAGCTTCCCAAAGTGCTGGGATTACAGGAGTGAGCCAACGTGCCTGGCCTCTATGATGAGTTTTTAAATGAACCACATATTAAATATGAAAGAACATCACACTTGAGGATTAAATAAATATGCTGGATGGAGAGTGCTCTGAAGGTAAGTACATTGCATTTTGGTTTCAAAGATTAGCTGTCAAGTGACAATAATCTCTATTATTCAATAGTGCTATCACATTCTTTCTATTCTTAGAGCCTTAAAACAAAATCCTGGGTGCTAGGAAGACGGTTACTATTACTGTCAGTTTTACCCAAAGCATCCTGGATTATCAATGGCAAAATCACCCAAGTGTCCCTATTCTTTAACCCACCATTTGAACCTTGTATTACTAAGAGTTGTCCAGAGAGACAGAACCAATAGGATATTTAGGTAAAGAGAGACATGAGAGGGGATTTATTCGGAGAATTGGCTTACAAATTAAGGAGACTGAGAAGTTCCACAACAGCAGGCCGTTTGTAAGCTGGAGACCCTGGGATGCCAGTAGCATGGTTCAGTTCAAGTCTGAAGGCCTCAGAACCAGGGAAGCCAATAATATGATTCTCAGTCCAAGATCAAAGGCCTGATAATCAGGGAGAATGCTGATATGTCCTAGAGTCAGAAATCCAAAGGCCTGAAGTTCTGATGTCCAAGGGCAGGAGAAGAAGGATGTCCCAGTTGCAGGAGAGAGAGAGAAAGCAAATTCACTTTTCTTCTACCATTTTGTTCTAGCTGGGGTCCCAACTGGTTTGATAGTGCTCGCCCACATTGAGGGCAGATCTTTCCCAATCAGTGCACCAACTCACATGTCTACAGAGAGACCTGGAGGGAGGCGATTGGACCACGCTGTTCCTCTAATAGTGAGTGAGTTCTCGTGGTATCTGATGCTATTATAAGGCAGTTTTGTCTGCTTTTGCTTTCTCTTCTCTCTCAGTACCCTGTGAAGTGGTGCCTTCCTCTACGATTGTAAGTTCCCTGAGGCCTCCCAGCCATGTGAAACTGAGTTAATTAAGCCTCTTTCCTTTTATAAATTACCCAGTCTTGGGTATTTCATCAGAGCAGTGTGAAAATGAATTTATAGATACACCTAGAAATGATGTTTTACCAGCTCTCTAGGTATCTCTTAATCCAGTCAAGTTGACTAAAATTAACCATTGTAAACCTCTATTCCGAGGTACACACGTCATCAAAACAATGCTACCTAGGTTTTCCAAATGCAAATTTTAAAATATGATATAAATTGTCTTCTTCTAAAAAAAATAAGGTACACTATGTGAAAATAAAGATTATTCACTAACTTGATCTACCTCTCCTCTAGTATATATAGGCTTAGTAGTTTCTTGCCAGTTGCATAGCATGGAAGGACCTGAAATTGACAAGAAAACTCAGAGCACGGCACTGTTCTGAGACTGCCCTAGAGAGTAGCTGGTAAACTCTTATCCATGACATTTAAAAAAGATTTGGAAGATGGAAGGAAATTACTGCTTATGTTAAAATGGAAAAAAATAATTCATCAATATAGAAAATTAGAGGAAGTCAGAAAAGAAGCATAGCTCAAGTAGATAATAAATTCGAGTAATTAGGGCTACCAAAATAACCCATATATTCCTGGCAGCATTAATTATTCAGGTTAATGTTTTACTTTGAGCTTATTGAATAATTGTGAAATTTTTGCTTATTTTTGGTTCACATATTTATGGTTGATATTAATTGTGAATTTTAAAAGCTTTATTTTTAACAAACTTTAAATATTACTTTTGGTTTCAAGGTTGATTATTGACTGGTACGCCAATAATTCTGTTCCTTCATTCTGCATTTAAAAGATATGTTTATTTACAAAGTAAATTCAAACCAGCTTAATATTTTCGTGTGGTTCTTTGAAGCTATTATAAAGCTAACATCTTGGGGCATACTAACTAAACAATAGACTTATTCTTCTTGTCTTATTATTCTCAGTTTTCATATTTGATAGCACATTTTATTCTTTGTGGTAATGACTGTAATCTGAACAGTTAATTGTAAGAACTGAAAGAGTAACTGCCACCAGAAATCCATGAAAGTGAACTTAATTAATACATTTTATAACCCAGTGGAAAAATTTCAAAACCACTTGCCTTTATATATTTACACGGTCGCTGTATTAGTTTCTAGGGCGGCCATTACAAGTTAGCACAAACAGTGGCTTAAAAGAACAGAAAGTCATTCTGTTGCATTTCTGGAGGGCAGAAGTCTGAAATCAGCATGTCAGCGAGGTCATGCTCACTTCAGTGGCTCTAAGGGAGAATCCTTCCTGGCCTCTTCCAGCTTCTGATGGCTCGAAGCATTTATTGGTCTGCGGCTGCATCACTCCAATCTTCGCCTCCGTCTTTACGTGGCCTGCTCTTCTCTGTGCATCTCTCTCCTGTGTCTCTTATAAGGACACTTGTCATTGGATTTAGGGCCCACTGGGATAATCCAGGATGATCTCGTCTGAAGATCTTTATCTTAATTACATCTGCAAAGACCCTTTTCCCAAATAAGGTCACATTCACGGGCTCTTGGGATTAGAACACAGACATATCTTTTTGGGGTGGGGCATCATTCAATCTGTTAAAGTCACCTTCCAAAGCTTTCTCTTCACATACTAACCATCGTTCAATGGCTCTTCTGTACTGTTACTGCAGTGGAAGGGGACTAGAACACTCTGAGTTATTGGTTGCATTTCAAAGTCCCACTCACAGTGACCATGTGACTGGGAAGATACAGTTGTAGAGAGTGACCTTTAGCTTCCGTGTGTCATAGTTTTGTTGAGGGAGACCCATTGTCACGCTGCTGATGTCCTGGGGGCATCAATTACCACTAGTTTCTTAGGAGTTTTACTAACTACGTGTGTCTCTTGTTATGGGTGCTTCACCAGCAACTACCATGTCCTCGTCTGCCTTGAAAACATCCTTCTTTTATTAGGTTGATTTGAGAGGCTTTTTGAGTTTTTTTTATTTGTTTTGTTTTTTCCGTAAGTCTGGGCTTCTGTCAGAAATCAGAAGGCCTGCATTGTTCTGGGACAATATGTTGAGTATCACCTCTTCAAATAACAAACCCTCATTGGAAAAAACCTACCGTATTTGCTCCAATTTAAGATTTTTCATGCACTTAAAGCAGGCAAAATAAAAGAGAGAATTTCAACTCTTTTTTACTTACATAACTTACCACTGGGAAATTCTACTGCATTTTATTTTATATCTCAAGACAAGATTGAGAATTGATCCATAAGATGGAGAGTTAGTAAGGGCAGTCCCTGTCTGCCCGTGCCATGGCTACCAACAATTTTACTCTTCATCTCTTTCCTTCTGAGCACTCAGTCAATCATAGCCAAGCCTGGCAGATCAGTGAGCTCCCCGGCTGAAGAATTAATCTTGCTGATATAAACTGAGTTTCAGTATGCCTATATAGGAGGTTAATGCTTCCTGATTCCTCAGAGAGAGGACAACAGAAGCTTCCAGTCTGGGACTCTCCTAGACCTCACCTGCAGTGATGCATGCATCTCTCCCTTTGGCTAGCACTTATTTGTATCCTTTCTCCCTAATAAAACCGTAACTACAGCCGGGCGCGGTGGCTCACCCCGGTAATCCTAGATCCGAGACCAAGGCAGGCGGATCACGAGATCCAGAGATCGAGACCATCCTAGCCAGTATGGTGAAACCCTGTCTCTACTAAAAATACAAAAATTAGCTGGGCGTGATGGCACGTGCCTGTAGTCCCAGCTACTTGGGAGGTTGAGGCAGGAGAATTACTTGAACCTGGGAGGCGGGGTTGCAGTCAGTCGAGATCTCGCCACTGCACTCCAGCCTGACAACAGAGCGAGACTTCATCTCAAAAAAAAAACAAAAAAAACATATATATATATATTTATATAATCACAACTATAGCACTTTCCTGAGTTCTGTAGATTATTTTAGTGAATTGTTGAGTTTGAAGGATTCGTGGGAACCTCTGAATTTGTAGCCAGTTGGACAGAAGTAAGGGTGGCCTGTGGACCCCTAGCTTGTGGGTGAATGAGGTTAGCCTCACGGAGGGCTGTGCCCTTAATCTGTGAAGTGTATTGATGCCAAACTCCAGGTATTGATGTCAGAAGTCATCACAGCCTCCAGTTCCCTACTTATTACCAAGTATTTTCAACAGTGAAACAGTTTCCTATTGCTGCTGTCACAAATCACCACAAACGTAGTGGTTAAAAACAATACAAATATATTATCTTACTGTGGGTTGACAGGTGCCATGTTTCTTCTGACGGCTCTAAGGGAGAATAGGTTGCCTTGTCTTCTTTACCTTCTAGAGCTTACCCGCATTCCTCAGTTCATCCTACCCCTTCATGCCCTCTGTTCCTATTGACACATCGCACCTCTGACTTTGACCCTTCTGCTGCCTTTTTGTAAGGATCCTTGTGATAGCATTGGGTCTACCCAAATAAACTAGGAAAATCTCCCCATTTCAAGATCTTTACCTTAGTCCCATCTGCAAAGCCTCCTTTGTCGTGTAAATTAACATAGATACAGATTTGGGGGATTGGAACATGGACATCTTTGGGGGACCATTACTATGCCTACTACATATGGCTTCTACTACTTGAAGAAGACTCAGAAAACAGTAGCTCCCACTAGGGTTTTGTTCAAAGTTAAATTCATACTTTTGAAATCCTTTCAAAAGGCATGAGTATATTTTGCTAAATGTAATTGGTTTCTGTCTACATAGGCCTTTCTTGTTAACATTTAATTATTACTACCCTTAGGGTTGTCTTTCTTTAATTTTTCTTTTTATTTCTTCTTATATCGCTATTATTATTAACCCAGATCTCTTACACTTCAAGTTTATATCTGAGAATGGAGATGAGAATTCTAAATTCCATTGCTAAATTCATTTTATTTCTTCTTAAAATGGCTTCTGATCCTAACACCCTCATTTATCTCAATAGCAATATAGCAGTATAGCAATCATGAGTAGGTGTTTTAGTCCACTTTCATACTGTTATAAAGATACTATCTGAGATTGGGTAATTTTTTTTTCGAGACAGTCTTATTCCATTGCCCAGGCTGGAGCACAGTAGTCCAATCTCGGCTCACTGCAACCTCCACCTCCCAGGTTCAAGTAATTCTCCTGCCTCGGCCTCCTGAGTAGCTGGGATTACAGGCATGTGCCACCACACCAGGCTGATTTTTTGTATTTTTAGTAGAGACAAGGTTTCACCATGTTGGCCAGGATGTCTTGAACTCCTGACCTCAGGATATCTGCCCACCTCAGCCTCCCAAAGTGCTAACATTACAGGAGTGAAACCCAGCGCCTGGCTGCAAGACGGGGTAATTTTTTTTAAATGGAGGTTTAATTGACTCACAGTTCGGTACGGCTAGGGAAGCCCCAGGAAACTTGCAATCATGACAGAAGGCAAGGGGAAGCAGGGCACATCTTACATGGCAGCAGGCAAGAAAAAGAGTGACGGAGGAAGTACCAGACACTTATCAAACAACCAGGTCTTATGAGAATTCACTCACTATCACAAGAACAGCATGGGAGAACCGCCCTCATGAGTCAATCATCTCCCGCCTGGTCCCTCCCTGGACAGGTGGGGATTACAATTCGGATTATAATTTGAGATGAGATTTGGATGGGGACAGAACTGTAAGAGCAGAGAAACTGTATTTGAGTTGCAAGTTTGGCTTCCCCGTTTAACTAGTTGTATGTTCTTGGAATAGCCACTGAATCTAAGGTTTGGTCTCTTTGTCCATCTAATGGAAATAGTAGTGTTGTTGCAATAATATTAATAATTAGATTGCTGTGAGGGTGAAACATTTAACACAGTGCCTTGTACATAGTAGGTCAAATAATCCCCTTTTTCCTTCAGTTTCACCACCCTTACACCCCTCAAGTGGAGCTTATATGCTCTTTTTTTTTTTTAGTTGGAGTCTCACTGTGTCACCCGAGCTGGAATGCAGTGATGCGATCTCAGCTCACTGCAGCCTCCACCTCCCAGGTTTAAGCAATTCTCCTGCCTTAGCTTCCTGAGTAGCTGGGGTTACGGGGTGCACCACCAAGCCAGGCTAATTTTTTTGTATTTTTAGTAAAGACGGGGTTTCGCCATGTTGACCAGGCTGGTCTCAAACTCCTGACCTCTAATTATCTGCCTGCCTCAGCCTCCCAAAGTGCTGGGATTCCAGGCATCAGCCACCGCACCAGGCCTACCTGCTCTTTAAAGAACCAGTTCACACAAGATCACAATGCCACACATCCCACCCTAAGCCATATGCTCCACATAAGCCCATTGCGGTATCCTGACGAGGTGGGTCTGCTCCCAGTGTTAACATTGACTTGTTTTTATAAGCCACACAGGTGTTCATTACCTGCCTGTGGGTAAAAAGATGAAATATAATATGAGATATAGTATATGGGTTTTCTTCACTTTCCCTTTATTTGTCCAACTTCATCTCATTCTCCTCGGCAGCCAGCATGACTTCCTCATGGTTCCCTAAAATCTCTACAAGAAATGATATCTGTTTTGTTGACCTCATCTCTCCAGCACCTGGCAGAATGGAAGGCACATATAGATCACTTGATAAATATTTGATAAGTTAATTGAGTAAGCGAATAAATGCCTTGCTATCTCTTGTTTTATCATTGGGCCATTTGCTCTGCCTCCATTCTCTGTTGCCATTTCTTTTTCCCTCTGAACTATAGTTGTAACTTAAGGACCAGCCCAATTACTATCCAGCGTTTGCTCTTTTGGTAAGGTGTTTCTGACCACTTCGCAATACCTGTTCTCACCTGCTTCCAAATTCCTCCAACATTCCTACTTGTCTGGGACTTATCTTGAACTGTATTCTTCACAACTATTTTACAATACCTCTGTTACATATTAATTGAAGGTTCCTTGAGGAAAGATAATGTGTCATATACACACTTCAACTACAAGTAGTGCTACTACGTGCCTAACACATAGTAGGCACTTGATAAATGCTGCTTGAATTGGCTTTCCCCACCAGAAACTGCACAAAAGCCTGAGGAAACATGCCCATGATCATGGTTATATTTATAACTAGTTTGATTATTTTGACAGATTGACATCATTGTTCAACCAAATTTCTTTTTTTAACAATGTGGCTGATTGATATATTGAATCGATTAGACAAAATTCAAATGCAATTCATAACTGTAGTTTGCAACCATTAAGTGGTATTCAGTGGAAGCCATCAAAAATGGGGTTGAGCTACTCACAGCACACCCAAGTCATACTTTTTGTGACCCAAGTCACACAATTTTTGCCTCAAATTTTGGGGTTCTTTATAGTTTCTTTTGTAATCACTCCAAGGTATGTGTAGGGGCTGGATTGTTCTAGCAAATGGCAAACTGTGTAAATGGGAATCAGAGAGGAATTTAATTATTTTCCCAATTTCCAAAGGCAATGATGTATCACATTAATACTTTTCCTTTGCCTTTCCTGCATGCTAGTAGCTAAAAGTGAAATGATGTCCTAGTCCCCAGTGTGTCTGCAGAGGAGTCATAAATTACACCTCTGCACCTTTGCAATGAAAGAGCTGCTCTCTCCTGATGCTACTTGTCCACACAGACCATGGACAGAATGGCACAGCTATAAAAACAAAGTAGACAATGTGTTACTCCAGACTTATTCTAGGAGACACTTTTTAAATCAGGGGGTTTTTCTTAAATTATTTCTTTTCTACAGTGCTGATGGGTTCTGCTAACAAAATCTTCTAAGGCTGTGATATTTTTTATGAACATGTTCAATTGGTTTTAGTAGTAGTCTCAATATCTCTAAAATTTGGAAGATAACATACCTGCAACTTTACAATACTGTGACTAGACAAATCAACATTTAATCTTCAAAGAATACAAATCTCTGGGGTAATTCCTAACGGTATGTGACTGTAGCCAGTACTTCTGTGTCACTCCCCGAGCACTGCAGCTAAGGTGCTGTCACCTGAACTGATGACTCTCACTGTATGAGCCAATTCAACCACGTTCTTAGGATATCAGACTATGTGACCTTGGGCAAAACAAGCCCTAAATGTAGGTTGTACAACTGGTAAGTCGTAAGCTTCTATTTAGAAATGTTCTGAGAATGACTAGTCAAAATTCCTAAAGCTGTAGACATTTAATACAAATGAAATTTTTGCCTGAATTCAAAATATTACAGTATCCATAATGTTGAGTATAAAAAGCCAGTTAAAAAGAGATTTTCATTTAGGAAGAAAAAAGGGGGAAAGAGGAAGAGACAGAGGGCAGAGTGAAGGGGAGGAAAAGGGAAGAGAACAAAGAGAGAGAAAGGAAGGTGGGGAGGAGAGAAAATTGATTTAGAGATGCTTAATTCTAGCTTTGAGATTTATATCAATTGCTTTTCTTTTTTGGCTTATCTCTTCCTATTTTCTGTATAACCATATACGACATCAGCAAGAAAATACATTTTTTGAAAATATTGATCCCTATAGAAATATCCATAGTACCAGAATTCTTATAAATCTTTTTGTCAGATCCCAAGATTTTCATTTGTTTACTTGCTCAAAAAAAAAAATAGTTACTGATTTCTGTGGAATCTTTTTAATGGAATACTGACTGGAAAGTAAATCTGAATTTTACTTTTCCACAATATTTATTTTATTAATCCATCCAGACATATCAGCCTTATATATCAGATATGAATTGATAGTTCAACTGTTCTTCAAGCTATAAGAAGAATTGATGAATTCTTTCTTTTTAGGAGAGTTCAGCTCCTGGTGCCTTCTGGTTACCAAAAGTCTAGGTTTTGAGTGAAATGTTAGCATAGCAGTCATTGTTGGTTTTGTTTTGTTTTTTGTTTTGTTGTTGCATTTTTTTTGTTGTTGTTTTTGTTTTTGGAGTTTGGGAGGAGTTGTTTTGTTTGTTTTTGCTTTTCATTTTTTATTTGTCTAACTCAATTGTTTCTCAATTAAATAACTGGAAAATGTTATAGTGACTTAAAAATTAAAGTAGTGTAATAGAAAAAAGAACTGAACTGAACCTATTGGTAATGGGAAATCCGGCCTCTGTTTCTGGACCTTCCAGTTCTACTGCCCAGGTCTGAGTGGCCTGGGCAGGTAATTTTCATGCCTCTAATGCTTCTATTTTCTCACCAATAAAATAGGACTGAGAGTTTCCCTTCCTACTGCTCAGGGATCTAATACAACAACATGAATAGTAAAAGTGCAAAATCTTATGTACACTTTACAAGCTATATTATCACCAGGTTAATTTTTGGCCTCCAATTATTAGTTTGTTCAAGGCCCTATGATAAGCACTTTAGAAACATTATACCTTTTAATCCTTAAACATGCTATAGAATTATTGTCCTTTTTTTAATTATTATAAAACTAACCAGTTTGGTTTCTGCATTAGCCAAGTTCTGCTCATCTGCCTCCCTGTCTAGCTGGAGTGACTACAGCAACAGCTAGGTGCTGCCCCTCCCACCACGGAGCTGGGTCTCAGCACAGCAGGGTTACTCAACTCAGCTCATGCTCTGGGGCTTCTGTGTTGTCACTGAGGCCTAAGACACTGCCACACCCAGGCATATGCAAATCAGAGATGCCAGGGAGTTCAAGCTCCATGGAGCAACTAAAGACCAGTGTGAGATCAGAGAGGATCAGAGAACATATGTAATGTATTTTTCTTTCATCTGCTTCACTCTCCATACTGTTCGGAGTCACAATAGCTTCATTCAGCTTCTCGGAAGATACCCTGAGAAACCGAGCAGTCAGCCAATCACAAAACTCCCATAAAGTATTAGCGCTTACGCTTTTGTTTCAGGTTTTGTCTTCTAGAAAACCCATGCTAAGAGGAAGCCATACACACAGAGTAGCGGGCCTGATGGGGAATCACAGAATCTAGGCCAAGGATCTATTCAGTGGGGTGCCATGAAAGGTCAGAAATCACGTGGGAAGGGAAATTTCTGTCAGAACGCTATGTATGTGACATAAATAATAACACATCTTGCCTGCACAAAATGATATCAAAGAGTAAGAATAATAGAAAATGCAGAAAATTGCCAGTATCTTTCCTTTAGTCAGAATGGGCTATGTTCATGTGACAGTAACAAACTATACTAAACACTCAGTTACTTCAAGCATAATAGTTTTTTTTTTTTCTCCTTTAGGTAATTCTCCAGAGCAGCCAGTTATCCATATGGTTACTAAGTGATCCAAGTTGCTGCAATCCTGTGTCTCAGGTATCTTGATCCATTGCCTCCACCATAGACAATGAAGGGATAGAGAGAGAGCTAGAAAAAATCAGGCAGACATCATGTTCACTGCCTCGCCTCTCAAGGAACACAACATTTTTAGTCACATAGCTTCACCCAACTGCAAGAAGGCTGGTGAGAGTAGTGTTCTGTGGTCTTAGAAAGCAAGGATAACTTCACACGGGAAAATACCGGTGAAGTCTACCATCATCTAATTTACATATATGAGATGGTTACTGCTTGGTAATGTTTTATGTTTTAAAAATGTGTTTACAGGGATCTAATAAAAAGAAATCCTGAAATGTTATCAGAATTCACTGATGCTACTTAACTTAAAAACCTGCCACACGAGTCAGAATAACTCAATTCCCAATACAACTGTGTGGCTCTGGGAAAACCATTTCAATCCTATGGGCCTTGATTGCTTAATCTATAAATAAGACATTGGAGTCAATGGCATCAATAAGTGTCCCTTCCAGATCTCCATTTAATAATTTTTGCCTCAATTGCACTGGGAAAAATTGAAGTCCTACAAGAGCTGGCCCAGGGTTTTTTATTCGATCCTCTGCTGCCATCTCGCAGTCAGTACTGCAGGCACAGTAAGCCCAGGGTTTGAACCAGAGGATACCGCTTATTCCTGTGTCAGAACTGAGGATGCTGAGGTCTCACCTGCCTGAGTTTCATGCTGTGCTACAGTAAGTGATTGAATGTCAAAGAAAAAGTTAGTCCGTGACTCCTAATAGAAAATGACGTACTAAATTTTGTCGTTTTCCCCACTGTTTTATTATCCTTACCTGTTGAGATAAAAGTGATTAAGCGGTGAGTGTTAGCTTTACTTGCAGAGTTAGAAGAAACAGTGCATGCTGGTAGAACGGCTCCTGCTCTATGATTAGCTAATGAAGCAGAGGGGAGAGTGCATGAGAAGAAACAATGACAGCAGCATCAACCAGGGGAGCATGGTTACAGTCCCAGTGGGACGAGAGGGCAGACTTGCTAGGTGGAGTTCTGTAAGACATATGTGATTTTCTTCTTCTTTTTCTTTATTCTTGCTGCAATCTCTGACCTTGAGTTTCCCTTTATGCCCATGGTTCACACCTTGCACCTTAAAACACAAATACATAGGCAGCCAGAAGATGGCCATTCTGCACAACACCTTAGTCTGATTCCTAGTCTCAGTGTTACAAAATGGTACCCACTGAAGAACTCATTAACAAGGCAGCGAGTCACATTGTGTTATGTTTATGCTTTTCTAAGTGAGTCAAGTAGAATCAGTTTCCATTGTCTACATGCCTACATTTCAGACCACACAATATTAATGTGGTCAAAATAGAATTATCCAACCTCAGTGATAGCACAGCAAAAGCAAGCCTACTCTAAATAAGTAAGACATTATGTTTTGAGTTCAGCAGCTGTGCTTTTTGTGGAGTGAGCAAGCAACCCGTTAGCATAAAGGAGAGATTCAATATCACACACATTTAGTCATGATGGGCTACAGGGAGGAAGGAAAAATGAAAGAGATCTTTATAAGGCTATAAGGGAAGGCATTTGGCAAATCCAGGCAGGGGAAATATGCTAGACACAGGGAAAGGAAAGCACAAAGGTATGTCATTGGAAGAAAATTAAGGTGTCTCCAGAATGAAGGAGAGCAGGAACTGAATGAAGGGCATAAAATTGAATTGAGTGGCGAGATTAGTATGGGAGGAGAGGGAAGAAAGGGTTGTGAGATCAGGATGCCAAGAATAACTGGAATGACTGGAAGAAGGCGCACTTGAGAGGATAGCTTCTTACTAATCTGCTCACACTACCAATCTGTATGGTATCATTTCCTTGTATGTGGATTTGGAAGTACTGATTCTCAGATTTCTTCTGTTCCTCTACTTTGTTGGAAGTTACAAGCATCAAAATCCTATGACTAGTGGTTTTGTCATTTGAACTTGTGATTAGACTCAAAAAAGTTGCCAGGAAGTTCTCACCTTTCAAAGAATTGACCATAATGATCTGGGAGAGGCGGTCCCTTCCCTGCTTGACTCAAGAAACATTTATTGAGCTAGTCTCTTTCGTTAATTGCCAAAATTGATTTGAATCTCTTTATTGTTTAGTCACATATTCACAACTATGCTTGGCTCTTATTTTTCATATATTGAGAGACCTGGGGGTTTGGCAGGATATTTAAAATCCCAAAAACAAATTAAAAACTTATAAAAGTTAATGGCCAGGATAATCAACACATTTCACAAATTATAGTCAACTGTGTTTGGATACCAATCAGGAAATAAAATTCTACTTTTTAAAGTTAAAATTAAAGAATTTAAATTTAAAGAGAAAATGTCCTCCACTTCTTTCTCCCTCTTGTGGATATACGCTTAGCAATCAAGTCCTGTAAATCTTTCCTTCCTCCATAATCTACCAAACTAGGCCCTCCTTCCCATCCCACTCCTCTCCTTCTATGTTAATATCTGAACCATTCCAATATCTCAAGACTAAATTCTTACCCCCCTAACCCCTATTCATCATTGGCATAAGAACTATGTACAATGCTGGCACATCTGTGATTGGTGATTCCTCATCTCAAAAACTCACAAAGGCTACCTAGAATAAAATACACACTTTTATCACAATGGCCTAAATCTTCCATAATCTGTCCTGAGGCTGTTTTCCAACTGGATTTCTACCTAGTCACTTCCTATCTCCACACTTCTCTTAATCACGCTGTGCCTTATTTTCTTCTTCTTAGAAAGGAATAATTACAGTACCTCCTTCAGGAGGTTATCGAAGACTGTATAAATGTCTGGCATACCGTAAAAATTACCTGTATTATTATTATAATTCGTGGCACTAATGTAAGCCCAGTTTTGAATATATTGATATATTCATATATATTGAATATGTGTGTATATATATACACACACACATATATATGTGTTCTAATTCTCAATTGTATTTTCTGCTAGTATGCCAAGTCTTCTTGCTGAGGTACCTCCTAACATGAAGTTCTGGGTTATGCCTTTTCACACTGTTAACTCATTTAATCTGCTTCATATAAACCCTGAGAGAATACCTACTTTTCATAGCCCCAAAGAGAGTTCTTTTGGTGGAGGAAATAACTTGCTTCGTTCACTTGATCTTGTAACAAATCAAGTACCATGTGTAAGTGAACCCCATAATATTAGAAGAATATTTCAGCTGAGAGTATGAAAGTTGGTTTTATCCAGTGGTGAGATCTATTTAAAACACGCTTTTTAAAAACTGTATTGTTTAAAGTCTGGCTTTGGGATCACAACTCTAAAGGGGTTCTTGAGAAAGATTGTTAGCAGAGCTTTTAACCTAAAACAGAATCACCTAAAATAGAAAATCTGTGTTATTTTTTAAATCATCCAAAAATATTTTCAAACTATCTTTCTAGCCTACTACAAAACTGGTGTTTCAGAATATCCAAAACACTTTGATTATAATATAAATTATCATAAAAGATCTACTTCCTGTTTTTTCTTCTATAGTAAGGAAACCAATTAGTACCCCTTCATATAATAATAATTCTATATTTACAGTTTTTTGTTTTTGTTTTTGTTTTTTTTGAGACGGAGTCTTGCTCTGTCGCCAGGCTGGAGTGCAGTGGCACAATCTCGGCTCACTCCAACCTCTGCCTCCTGGGTTCAAGCGATTCTTCCGCCTCAGCCTCCGGAGTAGCTGGGACCACAGGCATGTGCCACCATGCCCGGCTATTTTTTGTATTTTTAGTAGAGACGGGGTTTCACCATGTTGGCTAGGATGGTCTCGATCTCTTGACCTCGTGATCCGCCCACCTCGGCCTCCCAAAGTACTGGGATTACAGGCCTGAGCCACCGCGCCCGGCCTATTTACAGTTTTAAACACATCATTTTCTGAGATTAAATAAATGCCAGTTTCTTTGAGTTTGCTATGTAGGTCTTAGTAATCTAATTATATCTGTATCTTTTCATGAACTTGTCCATAAATTTGGCACATAAATTAGTGAAGGTCACAACAGTACAGAATACCCTGGTTTTACTATTGGTAAATTTAGTACAAATAGTAACTAGGCTATTTCAGTTAAACATTTTGCCATGATGTGGAATTGCCTATTTTACTAAATGCCCAGCTCTCCTGGTAATAGTTTACATCTCTTTGATACCAGTAAACGTGAATATATTTTAATGCATTCATTGGATATTGCTTGTTTTATACTTTTCATTATTTCATGTACAATTTTATGACTTCCTGTGATCTAATTATTTATATCATGCCTTCCTTCATTGCTCCTAAACATAAGATCTTTCTATAAATATAGATAACTTTTTTATATTTCTTAACTTTAAACATTTTACATTTTACATTTAAATCTTTAATGGTTATAATTTATTTTTATTTGCTTTCTTGCTTTTTGCACGTCACTTCAGCTGAGACTCTTTCTCTCAAAAATCGACATATTTCCTGCATTTGTGTGATAGTACTTTTAATACACTTACACCTCTTAAAGATCAAGGGTCTTATTTAGGAAGAAGTATTTTCAGTTGGTCTTTGGGTCTATTTTATACCAGTTGTAAATAGATTCAATAAATGTTTAATTGATAATTGATATTTTATGATAAATGGGATAAACATGGGAAAGTAGTCTAGATGACTTTCTTAAAATTGTCTTAAAGATGAAATTTTTCACAGAATTAGAAAAAACTATTCTGAAATTCATCTGGAACAAAAAAAGGGCCTGAATAGCAAAGCAATTCTAAACAAAAAGAACAAAGCTGGAGGCATCACACTACCTGACTTCAAACTATACTACAAAGATATAGTAACTAAAAGAGCATGGTAATGGCACAAAAGCAGACACATAGACCAATGCAACAGTTAGAAAACCTAGAAATAAAGCAGCACACCTATAACCATCTGGTCTTCCTC